>JARYGA010042527.1:0-67306 GCA_030545235.1 Helianthus tuberosus
AGATTCAGCGGGTCACGCCTCAGACGCCGACTACATACCATTAGACGACTCTGTTCCACCCGTCATACTCATTTCTGATGACGAGGTTTCCGATGACGAATGGGTGGACTTTGATTTCCAGCCATTCGCTCTCCCGGAGCCCGATCACGCCGACATCCCACCAGTGGATGACTTCTTGTTGTCCCTCATTTCCACGACATGATCATATACGGCCACCCTGAGGGTGAGCATGTTGTAGCGTTTATTCCGATACCACTCGCTGTAGTAGGCCCAGAGGACGGTGATGACGTCCCTCCTGTTGTTGATCCTATGCTTGATGATGATGAGGACATCGTCATCCCCATTGTTCAGGTCGAGCATCTTCATGATGATCTCGGCATCGGTATTGATTTCGATATTGCTATACTTGAGGTTGCTCATCCCGATGCTACTTCTATTGAGATATCATCCTCAGCTCCTGCTTCACCTCTGACACCATCTCCGCAGACCTCATTTCCTTTGGTTGGAGATCCATATCATGTCACTACTTCCATGCATAGTGCTGTCACTTACCCATCTCCGTACTTTGCAGATTTTCATACACAACCACCACCGGGCATGGGCCCGTTCGATCCGTACCATCCGAGCCACTTGCCTCCATCCACTACTGAGTTTAGACTCACATTTGTCAAGATCTAGCTCGGCATTGTTTTCAGTCATCTCCGTGAGCTTAGTGCTCAGATGCCTGTTTCCCGAGCACCTACGAGTGCCACTCCATCATCATCCACATTGCCACCGTTACCTACATCATCCCCTCCACCACCACCACCGTTACCGATGTCACCACCACCACCACCGTTACCGATGTCACCACCACCACCATCTCCACTAGCACCGTCATTTCCACCACACCACGCCACACCTCCGTCACTTGAGAGGCGCGTTAGTGCCATTGAGGAGGAGATGGCATTCTTCTGAGGGGTCAATGGTGCATCTACACCCCCACCCCCACCTCCACTCTAGACATGGTATGTAGTCACATTTTGGGGTAGGTACCCGTAGCAAGTTAGAAGACTTTTGGAAGATATTTTTGAAGATATATATAAAATCAACTTGAAGACTACGAAGAACTATGTGAAGAAATAATCTATTTTGTTTTTGTATTTGTCTATGACATGGATTTTGGAGTAATGTAACTCCTAACTATATCTTTTGTTTCTTCACAAATATTTTGTATCAAGTTGACAACTATATATACATATATGTATGTGGCATCTCTTCTTTTTATGCTTTGTTATTGTTGGATTTGTTTATATTGTGACAATTTCAGTATGGATGTTTTGCGCAATACGTGATCGATTTATTCTATTTTGTATGTATGTATGTGTTGTATTGATGTGTTTTATTCTATTTTGAGCCCATGAACGACAATATTTATTTTAAATATTTGTCTAAATTCTTCTATATGATTTTCATATGAAGATTCATGGCGCCAAGAAGAAGGAATATACATGACCTTCTAACTCCTTTACCCACGACCCAAGCCGAGCTTGATGCCTTATTAAACTAACGCATTGCTGATGCAATTGCACAACACAAGGCAACACGAGCTAACCGAAATGATGGGCCAAGAATTCAAGCTCCACCAGTAGCCCAAAATTCTACAAACGGTTGGTTACTCTTAACCTTACAAAGGAATTCTCATTAATATTTATTTGCAAAATATATATTTTTGACAATTTGAGAACCAACATTTCAAGATGCAATAAACAATTTCTTGATTGCAAACCATTGAATTTTGATGGCACGGGTGGTGCCGTAGCATTCGTCCATTGGACTGAGAAAATGGATTCTGTCATTCGCATGAGCAACTGTACCCCTAATCAGACTGTGTTATATGTCTCGGGTATGTTCATGGCTGAAGCTTTGTCTTGGTGGAATCTACAAGTACAAATTTTGGGAGACGCAACCGCTTATGCCATCACGTGGGATAGACTGAAGGAGATGATGAGAGAGAAATATTGTTCGAGAGCGGAGTTGCAAATGTTAGAAACGGAGTTTTGGAATCTAACGATGGAAGGACCAGATATTTATAGGTACACCCAACGATTCCACGATCTTTCACGAGTAGTTCCTTATATGGTAACTCCGGAGTTTAAACGAGTTGAACAGTATATTTGGGGATTAGCACCCTAGATCCGAAGTATGGTTACATCTTCACATCCTACCACGGTCACTGAGGCTATCTCAATCTCCGTTAGTCTAACTGAGGAAGCAAAGAGAATGAACAAATTTGACAAGAAAGGTACCGAGAAAACAAAGGAAAAACAAGTAGAATCCGCTTCACATGACAATAAGCGGAAATTATCACAATTGAAGAAAGGATCCCAATCGAGCAATAAGAAAAAGAAGAAACCCCCAAAGAGATCGGGAAAAGCATTTATGGCAGCAGCAGGGACGGAATCGAAAGGTTATGTGGGGAATGCACCTAAGTGCAACGGATGCGGGTATCATCACACTGGTAGTTGCCGAAATATCAAGTGTGACAAGTGCGGAAAGATGGCACACTGCACAGAAAAGTGCTGGGGTAACAACAAGGTGATTAAGAAGGAAGGAGGCAGCGGTACCGACAATGAACGAGGGAAAAACCAAGGTTGTTTTAATTGTGGGGATATGGGACACTTCAGGAATGACTGTCCCAAAGAAAACAAAGGACGTGGACGAGCCTTTGTGATTGGAGCTAAAGAGGCGCGACAGGATCCCAACGTAATCACCAGTACGTTCCCTGTCAACGATCATTTCGCTTCTATTTTATTTGATACCGGTGCAGATTTTAGTTTTATATCTTTAGAATTTAAAGATATGCTTGGACTAAAGTCAATTAAACTAGATATTCCATTCACTATAGAATTAGCGAATGGAAAGGTGATTGAATCTGATAAAATTGTTAAAGGATGTTCCTTAGAGTTAGGAGGACGAAAATTCAAAATTGACCTAATACCCATTCAACTAGGTAGTTTTGATGTTGTTATTGGAATGGATTGGCTATCTACCAACCAAGCCGAAGTCGTATGTTATGACACGATCATTCGAATCCCCCTTCCTAATAACGAGAAACTACTTGTTCACGGTGAGACAAACGAAATGCCATTACGAATTATTTCCTGCATGAAAACCCGAAAGTGTCTACGAAAAGGATGTATAGCATTCTTAGCGCACATAGTTGACAAGAAGGCCAAGGAGCTAAAATTCGAGGAGAACTCAGTTGGGAAGGAATTCCCTGAAGTTTTCCTGAAGACTTGCCGGGAATACCACCGCAATGACAAGTTGAATTCCGAATAGACTTAATTCCAGGTGCCGCACCTGTGGCAAAGTCTCCATACCGACTAGCTCATTCGGAAATGCAAGAATTGTCCACACAACTTCAAGAGTTGTTGGACAAAGGTTTCATCAGACAAAGCTACTCACCCTGGGGAGCTCTAGTGTTATTTGTGAAGAAGAAGGATGGAAGTTTTAGGATGTGCATAGATTATCGAGAGTTGAATAAACTCACAATAAGTAATCGGTACCCACTACCGAGGATTAACGACTTATTCGATCAACTTCAAGGATCGAGCTAATATTAGAAGATCGATTTGAGATCAGGATACCATCAACTCAGGATTCAAGGAGAAAGTGTTCCAAAAATGGCATTCCGAACTCGCTACGGTCATTATGAGTTCCTTGTTATGCCTTTTGGCTTAACAAATGCACCAGCGGTGTTCATGGATTTAATGAACCGCGTGTGCAAGCCCTACCTTGAGAAATTCATGATAGTGTTTATCGATGATATATTGATATATTCACGAAACAAGGATGAACACGAGCACCATCTTAGAACTATTCTTGAGTTGTTGAAAAAAGAGAAACTGTATGCGAAATTTTCCAAATGCGAATTTTGATTTCGTGAAGTTCAATTTCTTGGACACGTAGTCAACGAAAAAGGCGTACACGTTGATCCATCCAAAATTGAGGCCATAAAGAATTGGAGTGCACCAAAGACACCGACCGAAATACGCCAATTTCTAGGATTGGCTGGTTATTATCGAAGATTCATTGAGAATTTTTCGAAGATTGCTCAATCACTCACTTCTCTCACTCAAAAAGATAAGAAATTTGATTGGGGAGAAAAACAAGAAGCAGCTTTTCAACTGCTTAAAGACAAACTCTGTAATGCACCAATTCTATCACTCCCAGACGAAACGGATGATTTCGTAGTCTATTGTGACGCCTCACGAGAAGTGTTAGGGTGCGTGTTAATGAAAAGGGAAAAAGTTATTGCATACGCATCACGCCAATTAAAGATTCACGAAAGGAACTATACCACACATGACCTAGAGTTAGGTCCAGTGGTATTTGCACTAAAAATTTGGCGTCATTATCTTTATGGTACCAAATGCACGATATACACGAATCACAAGAGTCTTCATCATATATTCAACCAGAAAGAGTTAAATATGCGTCAAAGACGATGAGTTGAATTGTTGAATGACTATGATTGTGAGATCAAATATCATCCCGGCAAAGCAAATGTTGTCGCGGATGCTTTAAGTCGAAAAGAACGAGTTAAACCTTTGCGTGTGCGATCTTTAAGGCTCACAACTCATAACGACCTTACCTCTCGAATTCGTGATGCTCAGCAAAAAACAATGAAAGAAGAAAACTTCAAAGTAGAAATGCTTAGAGGTATGGAAAAACAATTAGAGCCGAAAGAGAACGGAGCTTTGTACTTCATGAATAGAATTTGGATTCCTCATTTTGGTGGTCTTCGAGGCCTAATTCTTGATGAGGCACATAAATCCAAATATTCGATACTTCCTGGATTAGATAAGATATATCACGATCTCAAGGAATTTTATTGGTGACCTAATATCAAAGGCGATATTGCAACATATGTTGGAAAATGTCTAACATGTGCTAAAGTTAAGGCCGAGTACCAAAAACCTTATGGATTGCTACAACAACCCGAAATCCCTACTTGGAAGTGGGAACATATTTCTATGGATTTCATAACTAAATTACCCAGGACTTCTCGTGGGCATGACATGATTTGGGTAATCGTCGACCGATTAACCAACTCAGCTCACTTCTTGCCTATACGCAAGAAAGATAGTACTGAGAAGTTAGCTGAAATCTATCTCAAAGAAATTGTAGGAAGACATGGAGTACCTGTTGTTGGTGCATATACTGTCTGTTAACTTTGTCTTAATCGAGTCTTATGTCTAGATTGGATAAACTAGCACACAACAAGATAGAAATTAAGGTTAGATTGAATGTTTATGTGTAATTTCGTTTGAACATGACAAGGACAATTTCAAGCGAAATTAACACAAGTAATTTCGTTTGAAAGTATCTGTGTCACTTTCAAACGGAATCACTACATCTATAAATAGGGGTTGTGCTAGTTCATTTAAAACGGAATTACATGTGTGTGTTTGAGAGCCGAGGTGCTGCCGAATTGTAATCAGATCTGTAAAAGCTCAGGAAATCAGTAATAGATAAAGATTAGAAAGGAACAAGCTGTTTTACGTCATTTACATTGATTCCGCCTTTGTTCTTGATGATGAACTACTCAGATTGACTCGTTAGGGTTATACGTCGATCCAACAAGTGGTATCAGAGCTCAGGACGAGGAGTTCATACCAATTCAGCTTGATTTCATCGGATTCTTTCACTTCTACTCATTCTTTTCTGTTTTGAACGAGATTTAACGGTTGAAATGGCTTAAAACTCACATATATCAAGCGAAACATAGTTTTATCCAATCCGTGAAAGATTTGGACCTAAAATCAGCTTAAAATTTGATCAAATACATAATTTCGTTTGAAACAGATCGAAAAATGATGACATCATGTTAATTTCGTTTGAAATATCCTAGTAATCTCGTTTGAAAATGCACATTATAACTGATTTCGTTTGAAGGATCTAGTTAATTCCGTTTGAATCAGGTATCTCGTTTGAAGTGTTTGGGTAATTTCGCTTGAGAGTGCACTTTATTGTAATTTCGTTTGAAGCTCATACTTGGTAGGTGATTCCGTTTGAAATCTCAAACGAAATTAGAGATTTTGTTTGAGATAGCATAATTTCATTTGAAAGTAATATAGTTTGAGTTGGAATTCCGTTTGAAGCTATTCCGCTTCAACTAATTCCGTTTGAAAGCAACTTTTAAAAAATTTCAAAAATTTTTCTAAGTGTTTGTTAATCGTTTCAGGTACTTGAAAGATGGATGATTTCATGAATCCTTTCTGTGATGTGTTTGCTTTTACCGGTAGTTCGGGAGATGGCACATCAAATAACACGAATGAAACTACACCAACACCGAATGCAAAGAAAAGTCTGACTGATGCTTTGAGTGTAGAGAGTGCTTATGGAACATATAACAAACCTCCAAAACTATTGGTGATTGAAGATTACAATAGGTGGGCTACAAGATTTGATGAGTGGCTTCAAGCTTTTGCATATCAAAGCTGGAAGAGTTTAAAGAATGGTTACGTTAGAGGACAACGGTTTGGTGAAAGTTTGACAGATACTGATGAGATTGAAAGATATGTTGTTGAACAAAAGTGCATTGCGTTGATTCATCAGTCTGTGAGAGATGATATAATTTCATTGATTGAATATGAAAATTCAAAAGATCTTTGGGAGAAACTGAGGGTAAAATGTGTAGGTAGTGCTGAGATAGTCAAAAACAAAAAGAAACTATTAAGAAAAGAGTTTGATTTATTTGGTTGTTTAAAGAACGAGTCTGTTTCCAAGATGATTGTGAGATTCGGGCATCTGAAATTGGAGCTGGCAAGACACAAAATTGTATATACTTAAGAAGAGTTGGTTGACAAACTGTTCGACTCACTGCCGAATGAACAAGATTGGCAGTACTTTGCATTAATGCTGAAGAATACAATCAAGTCTGAAGAGTTGACAATGGATCTGCTTATCGAAAGACTGGAGAGTCACGAGTTGGAGATCAAGAAATCTAGCAAAGTCAACAATTCATCTTATCAGCAGAATGTGGAGTTGTACTACAGAGGAAATCTACCAAAGACTAGTTCTCCAAGAACAACATTTTCTGCAGAGAGTGCAAATAATGTGAATCAAGAAACTCCTCACAGTGGTTTTCATAGTGGATCTTCTTCAACAACTTCAAGCCAATCTGCATCAAAGAATGTATTTCAATGCAACATTGCAGTAGATTTGAAGAATGGTCAAAATTTCAGTCAAGAGTCCGCAAAACAACAGATGGTGTTCTTAGCGTCTGTGTTAGAATCGTACGAGAGCCTCGTGGCGGGTAAGATTGGAAACACCAACCTGACTAAGGAGGACTATGATCAAATAGATCCTGAAGAGATGGAACTGATCGATATCAGGTGGTGTATGGCCAGTGCAGTCAGGAGAGCGCAACGATTTATGGAGATTACTAGGAGACACTCTATCGGAGGGCCGTCCACAAAACTTGGGTTTGACAAATAAAAAGTCACGTGCTTCAGGTTTAAACAAAAAGAACATTTCAAACGTGAATGTTGTAATGCTCCTGCTGATGATGCTGCAAATCCATTCCGCGAGGATTACTATAAAAGAGCGATCTATCATCAGAATAAATCAGAACCGCCCAGAATGAAGCAGCTTGAGGATGCCCCCATAGAAAGATCAAGAGCTCTTGCTGTTATTCATGATGACGAAGGTTTTGATTGGAGTGAACTGTTACCAGAGGAAGATGCAGTAGGATACGCTTTTGTAGCAGAAAAGATTATTCCTTTCAAAGACACCAGAAATGAAGAACAAAAATACAAAAGCAGAAAGCAGAGAGCAGAATTCAAAATGATCAGATTATCTAAGGTGTTCAGTGAAGCCAAGAGAGCAAAGAGATGGGATGCTGATAGAGAATGTTACCTTGATCCTCAAGGAAACATTGCTATTGATACGAAAACTCTTAGTATAGAAGCTTTCATTGAGGAATTTGCTGAAGAAGAAGAAGAAGCCTTACAGAGAGAATGGTGGGGAGGTGGAGAAGAGAAAGAAAAAGAAAAAGAAAAAGAGAAAGAGAATGAGTCACAGTCTAAGAAGATTGATGATGGGATTATTGATACTTCACAAGAATTCACCGCTGAAAACTTGGGGAAGATGGCTGACAAAGTGCTTGCTGCAAAGGAACTTGAGGTAGACTCTAAGTTTGAAACTGAGTCTAAAGCAAGGTCAGTCCAAACATTTCAACAAGTGAGACAGGTAAGAAAGTCAAAGGTGATAGTGACTGCAAAAGTTGCATGAAAAACTGCAAGTTTTGTAGTACACTCACTTACCTTAGTGATGCAAAGGTTGAAGAACTGACAACAAGAGTCAGAAAGGTTGAAGATCAGATTCTAGACCGTGATAAAATGCTAAAAGCCTCAAATGATCGAGCTAAAAATTTAACTGAGAAAATTGAAAATGATAAAATTGAAGTAGAAAGAATTAAGAAAGAAAATGACAAATTGATTCTTGAAAATCGTCAAATTTCAGAAAATTTTGACAAACTAAAACAAACGGTAAAAGATTCTGATGAAAGAAACGGTAAAACCAATAAAGAAAATGAGCATTTAACTGTAGTTCTTAGATACAAAGAAGAGCAAATCAACCAACAACTGGATGAGATTGCTAAATTGAAGCTTCAGTTTGAAGAAGCTAAGATTGAGAATTAGCGTATCAATCTGAAATTAACCAGTTACAACTCCGCAAGCTTTGTTTTACAACACATTGTTCCTAAACCCATTGGGAAAAACAAAGAAGGCGAAGATGTTTACTCGGATGGAACTGGGGTTGGGTATCATCAGGTTCCACTGCCAGTGTTAAACAATTTCTCAAAGAAAAAGTCCAGGTTGGTTAATGATGAAGATGAAACAAATGAAATAAAACTTCCAGAGTCAATTGATGTTACATTTTCTTCATCTTTTGATAGTGTTTAAACTGATATTGTGAAAGGCATGGCTAAAAGTGTTTTGAAGTCTGATAGTGATTCAGTTGAGGATGGAGAGTGTTTTCTGAACAATTACATTTCAAAACCAAAATCCAAAAACAACTTAAATGAAGAACCTACACGTGTCATGTACAAGATGTTGGGATCGGATAAGTTGTATTCGGATTCTGAATTTCATCTGGAGAATGTTAATGTGGACAAGTTGAAAAATGTTTTCAAACTGGTTGAAATTGATTTGTCTGAAGTAGAAGGTTTGAATCAGACAAAGAGGCAAATGAATTTTGAAAAAGATAAAGCTTACTACAAGAAACCTGTTGTTCCTCCGTGTTTTTATAACAACAATCGAAACAGATGGTCGGGTGGTTATCAAGGTGGTAAGAATTATCAGAGAAGGAATGTTCAAAACAAGAAGTTTGCTAACAAAAAGGTGTTTGTGAACAGTTCAAGTTCACTTTCTGATGAAGAATGTGAGATTTTTTCAAAATCAAACAAAGAGTTCTTTGAGAAGAAAGCTTCACAGTCTCAGTCCGAAGGCATCAGTCGAGTAGTTGATACTCAAACTTGCTTTAAATGCAATCAAGTTGGACATATTGCACGAAAGTGTACCAATTTGAAGCCTAAGACTGAAGTTGTGATGAATCCAAGGAAGAAAGATGATGTGAAGGGAAAAGCTCCATTGGATGTTGAGAAAAAGGTTTTGAAAAATGATAGCACCAAGATCAAAACTGAACCTGTTAAGAATTTGGTAACTAAAAATGACAAGTTTTACAAACGGGTTGCATCATCTCAACAAACATGGAAACCAAAATCAGAGAAACAAACTTCAACTCCACAAGATAAGAAGGTTGTTCCTAAAAAGATCCTTCAAAATAAAACCAAAAAAGAAAACATTCCAATTTCATATGAAGATTTCACTAAAAAGAATGTTTCTTCAGAAGGTATTGCAAAAGTTGAAATAAAAGAAGAAATGAAAAATAATTTGGAAGTTAATGATGAGAATTTTCCGCCCCTTAAGTCGGTCGTAAAATGTGTAGATGAAGTTAAGTTACCCGAGTCTGATGAGGCTTGGGCAGCTTATTTCAGCTAAATCAATTTCTGATATGTGTAGGAGCTTCCAAGATCCGTTTCGAGATGGATTATGGATAGTGGAGCTTCTCGGCACATGACTGGGAAAACAGCTTTGCTGTACGATGTTAGAAATTTCAGTGGAGGTTATGTAGGTTTTGCAGGCAATCAAGGTGGTAGAATAGTTGGTGAAGGAACGTTATCCAATGGAATTGTTACATTTGAAAGAGTGAATTACATCGCCGAGCTTGAGAATAATCTTCTGAGTATTTCTCAGATTTGTGATAGAATGTATACCACTCACTTTACTGATAAAGAATGTTTGATCTTGAAACCAGGATTTGTTGTTCCCGAAGAATGGATTATCATGAGAGCACCAAGAGTCAATGATCTGTACGTGTTGGACATGAGTGTAGCAACTACAACCACGGGTCAAGCTCACTGTTTTGTGTCAAGAGTAACTGAGAAGGAATCGCAATTGTGGCACCAAAAGATGGGTCATATACATCTTAGAAAAATGAATCAGTTGGTGCACAATGACTTGGTTACTGGTGTTCATGTCAAAGGTTTTCATCTTGAGGGAGAATGTATTAGTTGTGTCAAAGGCAAGCAGAAAAAGAAATCACATCCTCAAAAGAAAGTCAACTCAGTATCAAGACCTTTAGAGAGACTTCATATGGATCTTTTTGGTCCAGTGAAAGTCAAAAGAATCACTGGTGATTACTATTGTTTGGTTGTCACGGATGATTTTTCAAGGTTTTCATGGGTTTCATTTCTGAAAACGAAAGATGAGACGTTTGATAGTTTGATGGCGTTGTTCAGAAAAATTGAAAACTTGTACCAAAGGCGTATCAAAATAATTAGAAGTGATAATGGTACTGAGTTCAAGAACAACAAGATGGAAGAATATTGTGATGAAAGAGGTATATTGCATGAATTTAGTGCTCCTTATACTCCGCAGCAGAATGGAATAGCTGAAAGAAAGAACAGGACGCTAATTGAAACGGCTAGGACGATGCTTGTTGATTCAAAGCAACCTGTTAACTTTTGGACAGAAGCAGTATCCGCCGCATGCTATACGCTCAACCGGGTTCTCACTGTAAAGAAATTCAACAAGACGTGTTTTGAGCTGATCAATAACCGCAAACCTAATCTGAAGTATTTAGAACCGTTTGGGTCACCCTGCACAGTTCTAGAGCCTTTTGGAAAGTTTGGTGCAAAGAGCATTGAAGGAATTTTTGTGGGTTATTCAAGTCCATTGAAACGAGTCTTTGTTCCAAGCTTGAAGCGAATTATTGAAGCACACAATGTTGAGTGTCAAGGTTACACAATGCCACCACAGAATCCTGGAGATTCATGGCGTTTTCATTATGACACTTTGTGGGATTCGTTTGACATGGAAGAAGAAGAAGATTTCTTTGACGAGTTAGATATTTTGAGAGAGTATGAAGAATCGCAGGAGAGATTCCCAGCAGAAAATTTCAGTCGAAAAAGACAAGCTTCGAACGATGATGAAGCAGGTCCAAGTAATGCTGGTGAACATGATGATATCCAACAAAATGAAGTTGCTCATGATAATCAGACGACACAGAATGATAATCAAGAATATGAGAACAGACCAGTATTTGATCGTGGTGATTCAGATTCTGAGGGGGAGCAAGTTCAGATTTCAAGTCAAACAAACCTAGTCAGTGAACAAGGTGCAAATCAGAATGTTACTAATCTGGAAGGCGAGGTAGATGTTCCAGGCGAGGTGATGCCAATAACTCTTTCATACCATCCAGAGGAGCTGATCATTGGAGAATTGCAATCAGGCGTTCGCACTAGACGTCAAATTGACCAAGGCCTTACTTGTTTTTATTCTACAGTAGCACCTTTACAAACTGAGTTTTCACTTAGTTGTTTTATTTCGCAGATTGAACCGCGAACATACAAAGATGTGCTAACTGAAGATTCTTGGGTCAATGCTATGCAAGAAGAGTTGAGTCAGTTTGAGAAGTTAGGAGTATGGAAGTTAGTTGACTTGCCTGATGGTCAGAGGAAGATAAACACCAAGTGGGTGTTCAAGTGAAAAAGAGACGATATAGGGGTTATTATTCGTAACAAAGCTCGACTCGTAGTCCAGGGTTTCAGTCAGCATGAGGGGATAGATTTCACTGAAGTATATGCTCCGGTTGCTCGACTAGAAGCGATCAGAATCTTCCTAGCATTTGCATCTTGGAAAAATTTCAAAGTATATCAGTTAGATGTTAAATCGGTGTTTCTCTATGGGAAGGTAAAAAAGGAGGTATATGTCGGACAGCCACCGGGCTTCACCGATCCAATCCACAAAGACAAGGTCTACTTACTAGACAAAGCGCTGTATGGTTTACACCAGGCCCCGAGAGCTTGGTACGAGACATTGTCTCAACACCTGCTAGCCAACAGCTTCATCCGAGGGAAAGTGGATGCCACTCTTTTCACCAAAGAGGTCGACGGACATCTTCTGATCGTTCAGATATACGTGGACGACATCATATTTGGGTCAAGAAACGAGAATCTGTGCAAATATTTTGAACAAGTTATGAAGCAGAAATTCGAAATGTCATCGATGGGTGAGATGAAATTCTTTTTGGATCTACAGGTTAATCAACTACCCGAGGAATTTTCATACATCAGGCTAAGTATGTTCATGATATTCTAGAGAAATTTGGGATGTCAGGATCTACTCCAGCTGCCACCCCATTAGCGACGAATCATGGGATAAACCCTCTCACCGGAGAGAAGGTAGATGAAATGTTGTATCATTCCATGATTGGATCGCTGATGTATTTGACAGCTTCAAGGCCCGATATCATGTACCTAACCTGCCTCGCAGCAAGATTTCAATCTAACCCGAGAGCTTCGCACATGGTGATTGTGAAAAGGATATTACGCTACCTGAAAGGAACTCCATCACTGGGGTTGTGGTATCCAAGAGAAGGCGATTTCACGCTCGAAGGGTATTCCGATTCCGATTTCGGATGCTGCAAAGTTAACGCTAAATCAACAACAGCGGGGTACCAGTTTTTCAGACCACGATTGATCACCTAGCAATGCAAAAAGCAGACCTCTGTAGCTTTATCCAAATGTGAAGCAGAATATGTTTCTGCGAGCTGTTGCTGTTCTCAGATTTTGTGGATCCAGCAACAGATGCGCGACTACGGTTTGCAATTTCTTAACACCCCTATCTTTGTTGATAATGAGGCAGTGATTAACATTACGAAAAATCCTGTTCATCACGCTAAAACCAAACACATTGAAATTCGTCATCACTTCATCCGAGATTGTTTCGAGAAGAAGTTGATACGAATTGAGAAAATCCACACTGACGAGCAAAAAGCTGATTTACATACCAAAGCATTTGATAAAACTCGTTTTCAATATTTGCTAAAATTGAACGGTATGAAGCTTTTATCGGTGTTGGAAGAGATTCTTGGCGTTGATGAGGATAACATTGTAGATGATGATGTTGAGAAACAATCTGCAATGGTTTGTCAATTTTTTACTTGTTTTGGTATTTAGGGGGAGTATAGGGTAATATTTTCAGAAAAATACAAAAACAGTAAAAAATTTCAAAAATACAAAAACATGAGATATTTTCAATATCCAAAAACAATAGAAATCCAGAAAAGAGCTTGTGTAAAAAGGGAAAATGATAGTACATTGGCTTGACAGTTACAGTATGCTAAAGATATGTAATGTTTAAATGCGTTAAACAGTCTCGCTGATGATGTGCCGATAGGTTTTTACACACTTAGTAGGTTTGTTCGGGATATAAACCTAAATCTTTACTTACTTATTTCCTGGGGAACACTACTTGGATATATAGGTAACCCTTGAAATCTCGTTTGAAAGATCCTTCTTTCTGAGATACTAGGTCTTTATACTCAGTGATATCTGGGGTATTATCCCGGGACTTTTGATTTTGCGGAAGCAATGGCCTAGTCCCCGAAGAATACTTTACCGCTTGCTTGAAATATAGCGCCGCCCTCAGCAAAAATGATGAAACAATAAAATTGATAATCATTGCTGTTGTAAAAAAAGATCCTCTAAAGGGGACCCACTAAAGTCGAACCGTCATCTCTCTGCTGAACGGAAGTTCTGACCTGAGCTCTCACGGTTTCGCAATTTAACCCCTTACAGATATCATCTGTGGTATACTCACCTGTAAGACTGAATATTGGGATTTGGATACCGGAGTATATTCAAGTGGTGGGACACATGAATAAGTTTAAGTCCTTAATTCATCTAATTCGTATCCTGGACAGATTGAAATTTGTGTAAGAATTTAAGTGGATCAGTATATCGACAATCTAAGCGAATTGTTTAATTCTGAGTATGAAATTAAAGCTTAACGGTACTTGTGACTTGTCGAACAGCTGATATGATTCCCTAACACGCTCATCAAAAATATGTTTGTAAATAGTTTATATTTACAACATTTTATTTCTGTATTTCATTTCTAGGCTAGAAACTTTATTAAAAATCCAAAAAGATTTTATAGTTCTGCTTTATTTTCCGACAAACCAAAGTAGAAAGCTGATTTCAGATTCGAATCGAAGCAGATGCAGGAAGTTTCTAGGCTGGAGGATGGGTTGTGAGCTTAACATGATAAGTTTGTGAAAGTTGAAAAGTTAAAGCAAGTTTATTAATTTGAAACTTGTAAATTTTCAGAAAATGTTTGAACAAAATGTCAGTGTGATTTATCTCAGATCAACCAAGGTTATTAAGTTGGACTTGGTAGGCAAATTGAGTAATCAGGGTTATTAATTTGAACCTGAATACTTAAGTGGATTTCTAATTCTGACAAATTCTATTAATTGAGGTTGTATGGTAAGTTTGAATTGAAACTCTTATTGTCATATATCTTATAGTTAGGTAGAGATTGTGCAGGTAATAGGTTTGAATTGAGAAAGCAGCTAAGCAAAATCCCAGCCTACTGATAGGGGGAGTCTGAAGACTTAAAGTCAGATACAGTTCCTGGATCTACATTCAAGGGGGAACTTGAAGATATTAAAGATTCAGATTCTGTGATTCATGCTAGCTGTTGATTGAAGATAAAGATTGAAGGAAGCTTTTACAATGTCAAATCAATTTAGAAAGAGACAAAGACTAAAGACTCGACACCGAAGACTTCGTCAACATCCAAGGGGGAGTCTGTTGGTGCATCTACTGTCTGTTAACTTCGTCTTAATCGAGTCTTATGTCTAGATTGAATAAACTAGCACACAACAAGATAGAAATTAAGGTTAGATTGAATGTTTATGTGTAATTTCGTTTGAACATGACAGGGACAATTTCAAGCGAAATTAACACAAGTAATTTCGTTTGAAAGTATCCGTGTCACTTTCAAACGGAATCACTACATCTATAAATAGGGGTTGTGCTAGTTCATTTAAAACGGAATTACATGTGTGTGTTTGAGAGCCGAGGTGCTGCCGAATTGTAATCAGATCTGTAAAAGCTCAGGAAATCAGTAAAGATAAAGATTAGAAAGGAACAAGCTGTTGTACGTCATTTACATTGATTCCGCCTTTGTTCTTGATGATGAACTACTCAGATTGACTCGTTAGGGTCACACGTCGATCCAACACCTGTGTCGATAATCTCTGACTGAGACGGTCATTTTATATCAAGGATTTAGCAGTCATTTCAAAAGGCCTTTGGATCCCAATTAAATTTGAGCACGGCCTTTCATCCCCAAACTGACGGCCAAAGTAAACGCACAATTCAAACTTTAGAAGATATGTTGCGTGCTTGTGTGATGGAATTAGGTGGAAATTGGGACACTCACTTGCCTTTAGTGGAGTTCTCATACAATAATAGTTATCACACGAGTATTAAAGCCGCACCATTCGAAGCGTTATATGGCCGTAAGTGTCGATCTCCGCTATGCTCGGCGGAACTAGGCGACAAACAAATGTTAGGTCCTGAGTTAGTTCAAGAAACTACCGATAAAATATTCAAGATTCGAGACTGTATTAAGGTGGCTCGAGACAGACAGAAAAGCTACGCGGAAAGACATCGCAAACCATTGCCTTTTGAGGTTGGAGAAAAGGTGTTGTTAAAAGACTCGCCATGGAAAGGCGTAGCTAGATTCGGTAAGCAAGGGAAGCTTAGCCCGAGATACATAGGACCATACGAAATCTTGGAAAAGATTGGAAACGTCGCCTACAAGTTAAAGTTGCCAGTAACACTGAGTAGCGTTCACGACACTTTTCATGTGTTAAATTTGAACAAGTGTCTTTCAGATGAATCACTTATTATTCCCCCGGACGAAATCCATGTAGACGACAAACTACATGTCATCGAAGAACCTGTTGAGGTTCTGGATTCAAAGATTCATAAAACGAGGATAAGTCATATCAAACTAATCAAAGTCCGATGGAACTCGAAACGCGGACCCGAGTTCACATGGGAACGAGAAGACGAAATTCAAAGAAAGTACCCTCAACTGTTTAGGAAAGTCCCAGCAAAGAGTAATGCAACTTAAAATTTCGGGACGAAATTTTCTTTAACAAGGGGAGAATGTGACAATCGGCAAAATTCCGGTAATTCCGTACAACCCGAACAACTAATTACATTAATTATTTTCGCGTATATGACTTGATTTTATTTAGTTAAGTCTTAAAAGTCTAGGAACTTCAAAAATCATTGTTAAGTATGATAACAAATCCGTTGCGATTAGAAACAATATCCTAGACCGACACTAGGAACGCGAATAAACGATACTTGTCAGTACTAGTCGTGGTACAGTCTGACACGATAAAAACAAGACATACAGATATGTCTAAACAAATATTCGATAAAACTCCATCAAAAATAACATGTGCCTTTAATATTTAGAAACTTCCAATTAAAAATCAAAATTGTCCAAGTCCGTAGAAAAATACAGCAATCATGCGGAAGTATACAGCATTCCGCAGAACGAAACATAAATTGTCCGAAAACCCAAAAATAAATATTATTTGACATAAATAATATAATGGGTATTAAAAACGACACAAAATCCGCAATCGAATCCTTTTACGTTAAGCTGCACGGCTAGTTCAGTAAACTGCCAGACAGCAAAGCCGGTACCGGAACAGTGTCAGAAATAATAAATTTTTTAGTCCAGAAAGTTGAATTAATTATTTGGATGATAAAACATGTGCAAAAATAATTTTTGTCATGTATTTATTTAAACAAAACACAGTGTTAGTATTTAACCCGGTACAGGACCCGAACCAACTTTTTCACCCAATCAACGAACTAAAAATTTTGGTGGACTAGTTTTACCTAGTGTCACACTACTTTAAAATATGAAGGCTTAAAAACTTGTAGATATTTTTATATAAAATATAAAAGTTCTTAAAGCTTATAAATTAAACAAGATTTTTATAAAAAAAAAAGCAAATACCCTCCCCCATAGCTGATTTTTGAAATTCATGGGCCCCCCTTGAGTCTACTCATCTTGTTATGGTGTGTTGGAAACATTTAGAGTATGATTAGTGTACTTTCCAAGATTTTAATTGATCTTTACACTCCATCTTCCTTCCATAATTCCCAAAACCATCAACAAAATTCCATCTTCTTACTATCTCTCTAAAAATTTCGGCTAGAGCACCCATCATCATCTTCATGCTTTTCAAACTCAAGAACACTAATTTCAAACATGCATGGATGATTCAAGAAGGGTTCAAGACTTGAAGAAACACTAGGAGACCTTGGATAATCTTATTTTCTCATCTTCATCCTTATTTTTCTAGCAAAAATTGTAAGAACACTACACTAGTCTTATTTTTATTCTTGATTTTTAAGGAAAAAAAGTTTATCATAAACCAAAATCAAAACAAAACCCACATCAAAAACACTAAGAAAAACTAGAAAATCATTATTTTTATCTATGATATTTCTATGATTTTGGGATGAACTAGGAGAAATTTAGACTAGTGAACATGAATCTTGGTTATTTTTGTTTAAAAACATGATCCAAATACATGCATGTTATATCAACCAAGATTCATCAACAAAAGTGATGAACATGATTTATGATGAACATGCATGCTAGAGATGTATGAGAAATCATTTAAATCTAAGAAAATAAATTTTTGAAAAATTTCTTGAATAAAGTTTCAATTTCTAGAAAGAATCAAAAGTATGAAATATGTTAGTAGAAAACGTTTTGAACACATATTTGTGCTTCAAATAACTATATGAGTCATCTAAAACAAGAATTTTAAATAAAATCTTGTTCTACAAATTTTTGGCAAAAACTTAGAATAAAGTTTCCTTTTTGTGAAAGTTATGAACTATATCATGTCCATGGTACTTTTGTTGATAAATTATGATGAATATTGATACTTGATGATGTTTTATGTTGAAATAAATTGAGCACAAGTTTTGTATAAACTTGGGAAAAATCCGTATTTTAAATAAAACTATGGCGAAATTTTTATAAATTTTGTTATGATCAAAAGTGGTTAAACAAAGAAATATGTAACTAGAAAAACTATTTGAAGCCTTTGAACATGGTTAAACGAATTTTTGGACAAAGTTATAAATCCATGTCTTATAAAAGATTTCTAAACAAAAAGTGACAAGTATATATTTTTGATAAAATATATATACTTTCATAAAGATTCATCAAGTATCATAAATATATATTTTTGATATGTACATTATGTGTTTAGTTCAAGTAGGAACAAATACAAAATTTACACACATCTACAAAAATTACAAAATATATATTAACACTTGAAAAACAAGACTATAAAATGTAATGTCCATCCTTGGACATAAACATACAAACGGACAAATTCCGTGACTTTGGACAATATGGACTTTTGGAAAAAATAAAATGGCACAAACGAAATAAACGATATAAGCGAGACGGATGACACGAACGGGACAAACGACACGAATAAACCAAACCGACACGAAGTAAACGATTATAACAAAATACGAGCCATTACACACTTTAAAAAGCTTATGCATTAAAAAGATATCATACATGGCATAAGTAACAATTTTTATAAAAAAGTAGATTTTTATAAAATTGGGCTAAAGTCCATTTTCTCATAAATAAAATTGGGCTTGGCCCACTTTTACAAAATATTGGACTAAAATATATTTTTAGTCAAAATTGGGCTAAAGCCCACTCTACAAAAATACTTCGACTAAAAACCCAATTTTTATAAACTATTATGGACTAGATCCATTTTTAGAAAATACTTTGGGCTAGGCCCATTTTTACATAACTTATTGTAAGGATCGGAGGCTCTCATGATTGTGTTGGTTTGTATAATTTATACAAATCAATAGAGATGAACAGAGTTTAAGTGCAGCGGAAATGAACAACAAACCTTGTAAACACAATCATAAAGAGAAATGGATTTGATAAACACATGAATTGCATCAGTCGAAAGATTACAAAGTAAATCAAAAGATTACAAAGCATGCTTACAAATAAAACTCCCCCTCAGCCTGATGCTCCAAGGTTGATTGCACACAAGATGAAAGGATTGGACTAGTGGAGAAGAACTCACTCAGTCAATCAAATGTAACAGTATAGAGTACTACTCCATTTGTAGGCAAACCAAACCACTGAGGCATCTCAGCTGATGTCACCATGAAAGCGACGTCTAACAGCCTAACAACCTGTAACAACTGTACCTAATACAAACACTGCTAATCTTAACCACTGATTCTACATAAGACAAGTAATACACTAAACTACTGCTATCTTCTTCTATCAGTGCTTTCCTCAAAGTTGATCAGTCCTTGAGTGGGCAGTGCTTTGTCACCAGTAGATTGAACCAGCAGTGTTTACTTCTTTAGGACTATATCAGCAGTTTAAAGGGTAGCAGCAGTTGTATACGGACAGTGGATAGAGAACCATCAGTTGTTATAATCACTTTCAAGGGGAAAGCCTAATGTAAGCATTTGCTTATTGTGAATCCACTGTTGTGATCCGGTTTTGGCTTTAATTATCTGTTCCTCTCGTAGGGTTCAATCCCAACAATCTCCCCCTGGAACAGATAATGCCAAAACCCTTCATTATTCTGGATCTTTATTTTCTCATCAGAAGTTCCTTAGCTTGTCTTTTAAATTCTGCTTCAAAGTCCTTGGAACTTGAGTCATCCTCATCCCTGCACAGTGTAAGTTCAAGGAGATCTTGTAGATCTTCAACACCAAGGCTTAGTGCTTGTTTCGTTAATATGTACATCACTTCTCTATTGGATCTGAACAGGGTCAATACATGGGTCTTTTGATCAGACATCCACTTTAGTATTTTTGAACCCAATGGGTTTCTTGGGAAAGATTTATTTACTGATGAGTTGGGAGATTTTGGCCTTGTAAATATTTGTGAAGCAGTATCCTGAGCTTTTGTTAGCTCAGAATTTTCAGACATTTGTTGAAAAGCCATTTTTATGACATCATTTGCTGCAGCTATATCTTCTGCAACTTCTTTGTCAATCTGCTCTTGTCTCTTTTGTTGATCTAGCTCAATGTCTGATAATTCTGCTGATGTGTTTGGTGATGATGGTTTGTTTAACACCTTTTTGGCAAGGTCTTGAAGCTTTGTTGATCTGTCTTTATCTAAAGCCATTTTCTTAATGGCTTCTTCAAAGTATTCAGCTTCCTTTTCCTTTTCTTCTGCAATAGTCAGATGTTTTCTCTTTTCTTGGTTTATCACAATGATAGAGGTATCTGCTGATGTGAACAGTGGTTTAGGATCAATGATCTGCTTTGGCTCTTTATGTTCAGGCTTCTTTGGTGAATTAAGATCTATCATTTTTCTTCTTTTTAGCCTTTCATAAGCCTCATCTGTATACTGTTTTGTCCATTTTGCTATGGCTTTAGCAGTATCCACCTTTGCATCCACTAGCTCCTCCTTCTTTCTTTTGTACTCAGACGTAAGGTCAGCAATGAGCTTTTTGTATTTGCTCCAGTTTGGAGCTTTCCTCTTCTTTCTTGGATCATTTTTTATTCTTTCAATTCTGTTTGCCTCATGCTTTAATGCAACTATTGGCCAGTCTTCGAATTGTTTTTCTTCAGCTGAATAGAATTTTTCTTTCATGATGTATGCAATATATTCTTTTCTCATTTCTTTTCGTAGATCTGTTTTGGGTGGTAGATTTGACATTTCTTTGCTCAGATCTCTTGCATAGTCTTCCATCTGTTTGACTTTAGTGAGCAAAAATTCCATTCTTTCAGAAATGGCTTTGTCACTTTGATCTTCACATTCAAGTTTGGCTCTTATCTTAGCCTGCCTTGCTTTGAGCTTAAGATATTCATCCATATTTTCTGGGATTATGAAGCCTATGAGAGAAGGAAATCTTATTTTTGAAGGATCATCCTCAGTGTAGAATTGTTTCATCTCATTTTTTACAACTTCAGGTTCCAGTGGATATTTTGCAGCAATAGGATCATATTTGTCTTCATCTGCCTGAGTTGTTATTCTTTTTCTGGTGTAAATTTTCTCTAGTGACAGAATGCTTTTGGGTGATTTGTTGATTGGAGTGAAGATGGCTTGAAGTGAAGTGAAGGTAGTGGTGGATGGTGGCTGACTAACAGTTGTTGTCACACCCCGACCGCGTAAAACAACAAAGCGCGGCGGAAACATCGGGGCGTGTTGTAACAGAATTAATGTTTCATAACCATGGATACCAAAAAGTGTTTCGTTTTAATAAACATTGAATGATTACATCATCTGGAAAACTAAATACACAATTTAAACATAGTCTATCATTGTTATTGAGTCACTAAGGCCTTGTCCAATCCTATGTGAGCATGCATCCTATCAATCGATATCATTCATCAATACCTGAAACATATGTGAAAACGAGGTCAGCAAAGAAATGCTGGCAAGTACATTGGTTTTGTAGGAGTGTCGAAATCATGGCTAGTTTAGATGTTGCAATACTTTATTAAAAACCTTGTTTTGAAAAGAGTATAATATTGCAACTAAATTAACCAACTCAAATCAAGCGGGTTATAGTTTATAAAACCTCTTAGCCATGACTCTTAACCCAAAAACATTTGTTTTAGTAAAGCAAATTGTGTAACATCTCGAAATAAATCATTAATAAAACCCGTATAGTTTATATCATTTTGAAAACCTCGTTTGTGTGACATCGTTTAGAAACCGTTTACCCAAGTGAACTAAATAACGCCACGGTCTGTAATACGATGTAAACACTTATATATAGGAAGTACCAGCGGTGTATCCACCATGTTTTCATCACATTACACCCGTCCCGTTATCTAAACACTTAACCAAAAACCAATCGTATATCGCTTTGAAGCAAATCGTTTAACCAAATTGTTTAACTCGTTAATACATCGCGTGAAAACCAATCGTTTAACCAAATCGTTTAACTCGTTAATACATCGCGGGAAAACCAATCGTTTAACCAAATCGTTTAACTCGTTTTAGGTCATGAAACTACTTATGTGGTCGTCTCGCTAATAACATTCAAACCTTCGTGACTCATCCATCGTCGCTTCTCGTTTTCGCATTAACAAACCCTTACCAAAGGGTAAATTAACAATTACAGATTCAGTCGCTACCCACCACCCCCACACATAACCACGGGTGCAGTATGATAACGGGATTTGTCAGATCCTATGGTACCATAACCTAATACTGGTCGGCTTGATCATTGCTAATGAATGTCATTTGTTATGTAACCCAACCAACAAGTTCGTTCCCATTATCGAAATCGTTATTAGTTTTGTATAAATCGTCTTAATCGTTTTTGAAACCATCGTTATAACATCGAAAATCGTTTTGATATCATCGTTAAAACCTTGAAAACATTTAGCACATATGAGTCACCCCAAAACAATTGAAAGCAGTAAAATAGGGGAATAATGTACTCGCCTGAGAATGCTTAGAGATCTTGAACAACAACCAAGCAAAGCTAGAGGGAGCACGGAATCAATCGGCAGTCTAAAACCATATAAATAAACCGGACCTAAATCGGAGGATTTAGATAGAATGAGGGTTCGTAAACCAAACGAGTATAGAGACTCGTGTCATATGGTTTAACAAAGCCTACATACTAAATGAAACTTAACCTAAGTGCTTTCGACCCATCGTGACCCATTAAGGTAACATACGCTACTTTAACGCGTCGTGCGCGCAAAGCGCGTTCGGACCGCTTAACTAGTCCTATGACAAGTGTTATATGCCTAAACATGTTACATAATCAGTTATGTGACAAAAGTTTAGGTTACATACGCTTAATTACCAATTATACATGAAAAGGGTATTCTGGTTATTTACCTAAGGCATATAAACTACCTATCATACAACTACTTAAACGTCGTGACCATAAGGTATAACCTCGGAAGGTTATTCCCTACCTACTATGGTCACCTAATGTGTTTGGTCGGATCCTAATGATCGACCAAATGGGTCGGGTTCGAAGGTATAAGCGATTTATTAGATCGCTTACCCTACGACCCTAGACAACGTGGTAATCAGTAGGCATAGTCCCAAGGGACTATAACCAACGTGATTACACTCACGTTGCGAAGTTCAAACGAACTTCGCATTGACCATAAACTGGTCAATGCAGAAAATCAAACAAAGTTTGACTTTCAGACTCGAAAGACTCGAAAAGCAATAAAAGAACGAAAGAATACTTACGAAGGGTCCCCGAATGCTAATCTCGATTCAAGAATCTCAGGTATGAAACAATGGTTTCAACTTAGAGTTTCTCAAATCAAAATTCTAGTGATTTAAGCAATGGGGGGCATGGGGTATATATAGTTTTCGGTTCACCGTTAAGATCGTTTCATGGAAACCATGCTTGAATCTCATGCGTACACTTGTCGGAAAGTTATGGTGGCTAAAAATGGTTCTTATCAGCTGACTAAGCATGTGTGAGTGTGTGGTGGAGGATTAAACAACTGCAAACTGCTGTTAAATGCAGTTAATCTGGTCCAGAAGGCGGACGCGGCCCACTTCAGGATGTGCAGAAACTCAGGCGGGCCGCCTGGGAGTCACAGATCAGAACAAAGTTTCAGAAATGACAGTTTCAGCCCCTGCACGTGTTTAAGGCCATTTCCGACACCTCTAAGGCCCGTCAAGCCAACTTTAAGGCCCTAAAATGATGCCTAAACATTGTGGACATGAAACATGCTCAAAAATATGTCGGATGTTGGTTCGTTTGGCCGTACGAACGCGATGTTCGCTTAATTACGACGGAATGCGCATAAGCACGTAAAACGATCCAAATGACGTGACGAATGGATTTTTCTTATGCCAAACACTAAAATAAAATATTTTAGTGCTTACATAAATTTTTGGATGTCCGGATGTATTCAGAACGTAAGTTATGCGCGAAAATGCAAACTTGTGCACTTTTTGACACTTTTAGTCCCTGAATGAGCCAAAAGTTTATTTTAGCCCACCGAACCCCTCAAAGCCTATTTCTAAGCTATATAAAGGATATTTATGGTATGTTTAACTTATGGTCATGTTCCGGAATGTCTGCTACAGTTCAAATTGACATACTTTCGCAGTTTGTCAAGTTTAGTCCCTATAAGCGATTTAACTTGATTTTGCCATACCAAAGCCTTCAAAACTTATTTCTAAGTTATGTAAAGGTTATTTAAGGTATGTTAAGTCAAATGTCACTATTCCGGAGTGTTTGTTGCATTAAACTGGTTATATTTACGCATTGGTGCGCATATAACCTTCCAGAAAGCGATTTAGAGTTTGGAAATGAACAAAAATTGATATGTGCAAATGATACACATATTTATACAAATACAAAGTATGAAATACAATATTTCATTGGTTTGGTATTTGTTTGATGGCCGTGGAGGCACAGGTGTTACAGTCTCCCCTACTTTAGGAAATTTCGTCCCGAAATTTATTTAGAGGAAACTTGTGAGAGTTTAAAACATGAAGTTGAAAAGATCGAACAATATTGGTTAGTGTTCTGAACTTCTAGTAACCTTAATAACATTATGCTTCCAATGTAAGAGGGACACTTATATACAAGTATATGAAGCGCCATTGGTGCGTCCACCGTACCTCCATTACATCGTTCTCATTTTGTTATTGTTGTCACTATCGGTTCTTACACATAATAAATCCTACTGGGTTTCTATGCACTAAATTTTATAATTATGTACGCGTCCATAATTAGACAATTCCTTGCACAGTTCACACAGTCTATTTTATAATGTGTAGGGTAAAACAAAATGAACAAACCTGTGATGAGTGTGACTGGACCACCATAGGGTCCTTTCAGCTGTATCATCACATGCCATTCTTAACCAGATCTTGAATCAATCTTTAACTAGACCACTCAAGGGTCTCTCATCGAATCATGGAATGGTACTACATAACCAAAGGGTCTTAACTACCACGTAGAAGCCCATAAGGATTTAAGGTAGTACCTTTTGAATATCCTACTATGAATCCCTCATATGAAGATATGAAAGATTCTGTGAGGATTTGAAAATCGTATCACATAAAAACATAGAGGAGAACACATAAACACATATCACATAATCGCATAATCGCACACTCGCATTATTGTTTAAATTGACCTTTAAATTTGTTATCTTTGGACACGGGTATTTAAAACATACAAGGAATCAAATCCTTAATTGCAGCAATTTGGATGGATCCTCAAGAATACCCTGCTTGTTGACTACATGACCCAAAAACTGAACTTCTTTAAGCCAAAATTTCCTCTTGGAGGATTTAGCGAAAAGTTTGTTCCTTCTTTAGGGGTTCCAATGTCAACGAAGGTGTTGATCGTGATCGGCTCGGGACATGAATAGATCAAGATGTCATCAATAACAACAATGACGAACTGATCCAAATAAGACTTGCAGACTCTATTTATTAAGTCCATGTAGATGGCTGGAGCATTTGTCAATCCTTAAAGGCATGACTGTAAACTCGTAATGGCCATACTTCGTGCAGAAAGCCGTTTTGGGAATATCTTCTTCGAGAATACAAAGTTGATGATACCCAAAACGCAAATCGATCTTGGAAAAGCATGAAACGCTATGCAGTTGATCGGAGAAATCGTTGATTTAAGGTAGGGGATATCGATTCTTGATGGTAAGCTTACTAGGCTTACGTTAATCGATATACATTCGAAAAGATTCATTTTTCTTTTCACAAAGAGGACAGGAGTTTCTCCAAGGTGAAAAGTTCGGAGGGATGAATCCTCTATCAAACAACTCTTGAGGCTGTTTTGATAATTCTTGCATCTCGAACGGTGCAAGACGATAAGATACTTTAGATTTAAAAGAAACAAGTGTTTGAGGTTCTTAGGGAGGTCACAAGTGATCATAAAAATGACAGAACCACACGAGTAATTTGTCTTTGTGTTGACATCATAAGGTTGGATCAAACATTCATACAATTGCATTAGTTGAAAATAAAAACCACAAATTTTTATTTATATAACAACCGCATTGTCTTTAAATGTTACAAGATAACAACCAGAGGAATTTCAAAATACTAATTGTTCTTCATCATTGATTGCCTCATTGATGTTATACACTCGTCCACGTGCTGGATTCACATTGACGTTGACGTTCGCATTCGGGTTTGCGTTTGCATTTGCATTCACCAGTCTCGGACAGTTGTGGTGGAAATGACCAATCTCTCCGCAGTTGAAACATGAACCCAGTGGGAATCTCGCAGCATTCCCTTGAACCGGAGCTTGAACCTGAGCAGCCTGATTTTGTCCCAGACGACAAACATTGGCCAAATGCCCAAGTCTACCACACGTTGTGCATTTCTTGCAATCTCGTTGTGCAACGTGATGACCGTTGCAATGGGCACAATGTGGTGCGGTACCAGCATATGCCTTCTTTGCAGATGGCTGTGCCGGTGGGTTTTGCAAGTTCTGAGCAGTCTGTGCTGTAACAGCAAAATTTTGGGCACCTTTCCGCTTCTTTGATTTCTTCGAAGTCTCACCTTCCTTACCCTTCTTGTTTTGACCTTTCTTGCTATCCTCCTTGTCAGACCCCTGCTTCTTACCCTTGTCACCCTTTCTGTGTAACTTATTCTTCCGAATCTGCGACTCAGTCAATGTCGCAGCTAACTCGATCGCCTGACGGAGTGTGGTAGGGCTACTATCAGTAAGGATGTCTTGTACCGAGTCAGGTAGGCCGTCAATGTACCTTTCGATAGCCTTGTCGAGTGGGGTAACCATTGTCGGGCAAAGCAGACTCAACTCCTCAAACCTATTAGTATACGCCCTGTGCTCACCACTATCTTGCTTCAACTCATCAAATTCCTTCTCCAAAGCTCGCTGCTCATGATGAGGACAGAATTCCCTCACCATAAGGACCCTAAGTTCAGCCCACGTCTGTGCTAGAGCAACTTCTGCACCACGATCCCTCATAACCCCGTTCCACCATGTGAGAGCCCTCTTCTGAAACACACTCGAAGAAAACTCGACCCTGCGATTGTCAGGACACTGCACGTGGCAGAAAGTATTCTCAATGCTCTCGAACCATTGAAGAAGCCCAGTCGCTCCTTCAGAACCACTAAACTTGAGTGGTTTAGCCTGGTTAAAATCCTTGTATTTACACTGTGCGTTATTGTTGTTGTTATTATTGCCGTTGTTGTATATCTCGTGGACTTGGGTTACAACCCCGGGAAGCACAGCAGCCAACTGCTGAGAGATCAGGGCTGCGAGTTCTTCAATAGTAAAAGTCCGAGCATCGCGTCGAGGAGGCATTGTCTAAAAGAGGAAACATGAAATGAAACGAGTGAAAGAATTAGATGAAAAGAATGAGATGAACAAATCTGATGAAAGCAAGGATAGTGGTCATTTGTTTGTTACTACAAAGCAACAAATGACCCCGGTGATAAATCAAAGTAAATAGGTCAAAAATAATGTATCGCGAAGACATGCTCGCCTATAAGTGAACACTCATCCCAAGAATTCCCAGGTAAGCACAACTGGTCTCGCATCTGATGAGATATATACGAAGTGCTTGCCTAGACAGAAAACCCAGAATACAGGCATTCACCCTTCCAGTTTGCACGTGTTCACATTATTTAAGACTCAAAACTTTGGCAAGAGTTTGAAAATTCTAAAGGGGTTCAAAACCTTATAACTGAGGGTTCAAAACCTTGTAATCAATCATCCTAGAACAGATGATTAGTTTTCAAAGCGGTTTTGAAATTTATGTTCTTGTTGTGGTCGTCGCCTAAGGATAGGTGACGGTATTGTTTTATGACTAAACGCAAGTAAACTCGCGTTAGGGTCCTAAGAAGGTTATAGACTAGGTCAAAGCATTACTAATAACCTAATTCCCTATAACCATTGGCTCTGATACCATCTTTTCTGTCACACCCCGACCGCGTAAAACAACAAAACGTGGCGGAAACGTCGGGGAGTGTTGTCTTTTCTGTCACACCACGACCGCGTAAAACAACAAAGCGCGGCGGAAACATCGGGGCGTGTTGTAACAGAATTAATGTTTCATAACCATGGATACCAAAAAGTGTTTCGTTTTAATAAACATTGAATGATTACATCGTCTGGAAAACTAAATACACAATTTAAACATAGTCTATCATTGTTATTGAGTCACTAAGGCCTCGTCCAATCCTATGTGAGCATGCATCCTATCAATCGATATCATTCATCAATACCTGAAACATATGTGAAAACGAGGTCAGCAAAGAAATGCTGGCAAGTACATAGGTTTTGTAGGAGTGTCGAAATCATGGCTAGTTTAGATGTTGCAATACTTTATTAAAAACCTTGTTTTGAAAAGAGTATAATATTGCAACTAAATTAACCAACTCAAATCAAGCGGGTTATAGTTTATAAAACGTCGTAGCCATGACTCTTAACCCAAAAACATTTGTTTTAGTAAAGCAAATTGTGTAACATCTCGAAATAAATCGTTAATAAAACCCGTATAGTTTATATCATTTTGAAAACCTCGTTAGTGTGACATCGTTTAGAAACCGTTTACCCAAGTGAACTAAATAATGCCACGGTCTGTAATACGATGTAAACACTTATATATAGGAAGTAACAGCGGTGTATCCACCATGTTTTCATCACATTACACCCGTCCCGTTATCTAAACACTTAACCAAAAACCAATCGTATATCGCTTTGAAGCAAATCGTTTAACCAAATTGTTTAACTCGTTAATACATCGCGTGAAAACCAATCGTTTAACCAAATCGTTTAACTCGTTAATACATCGCGGGAAAACCAATCGTTTAACCAAATCGTTTAACTCGTTTTAGGTCGTGAAACTACTTATGTGGTCGTCTCGCTAATAACATTCAAACCTTCGTGACTCATCCCTCGTCGCTTCTCGTTTTCGCATTAACAAACCCTTACCAAAGGGTAAACTAACAATTACAGATTCAGTCGCTACCCACCACCCCCACACATAACCACGGGTGCAGTATGATAACGGGATTTGTCAGATCCTATGGTACCATAACCTAATACTGGTCGGCTTGATCATTGCTAATGAATGTCATTTGTTATGTAACCCAACCAACAAGTTCGTTCCCATTATCGAAATCGTTATTAGTTTTGTATAAATCGTCTTAATCGTTTTTGAAACCATCGTTATAACATCGAAAATCGTTTTGATATCATCGTTAAAACCTTGAAAACATTTAGCACATATGAGTCACCCCAAAACAATTGAAAGCAGTAAAATAGGGGAATAATGTACTCGCCTGAGAATGCTTAGAGATCTTGAACGACAACCAAGCAAAGCTAGAGGGAGCACGGAATCAATCGGCAGTCTAAAACCATATAAATAAACCGGACCTAAATTGGAGGATTTAGATAGAATGAGGGTTCGTAAACCAAACGAGTATAGAGACTCGTGTCATATGGTTTAACAAAGCCTACATACTAAATGAAACTTAACCTAAGTGCTTTCGACCCATCGCGACCCATTAAGGTAACATACGCTACTTTAACGCGTCGTGCACGCAAAGCACGTTCGGACCGCTTAACTAGTCCTATGACAAGTGTTATATGCCTAAACATGTTACATAATCAGTTATGTGACAAAAGTTTAGGTTACATACGCTTAATTACCAATTATACATGAAAAGGGTATTCTGGTAATTTACCTAAGGCATATAAACTACCTATCATACAACTACTTAAACGTCGTGACCATAAGGTATAACCTCGGAAGGTTATTCCCTACCTACTATGGTCACCTAATGTGTTTGGTCGGATCCTAATGATTGACCAAATGGGTCGGGTTCGAAGGTATAAGCGATTTATTAGATCGCTTACCCTACGACCCTAGACAACGTGGTAATCAGTAGGCATAGTCCCAAGGGACTATAACCAACGTGATTACACTCACGCTGCGAAGTTCAAACGAACTTCGCATTGACCATAAACTGGTCAATGCAGAAAGTCAAACAAAGTTTGACTTTCAGACTTGAAAGACTCGAAAAGCAATAAAAGAACGGAAGAATACTTACGAAGGGTCCCCGAATGCTAATCTCGATTCAAGAATCTCAGGTATGAAACAATGGTTTCAACTTAGAGTTTCTCAAATCAAAATTCTAGTGATTTAATCAATGGGGGGCATGGGGTATATATAGTTTTCGGTCCACCGTTAAGATCGTTTCATGGAAACCGTGCTTGAATCTCATGCGTACACTTGTCGGAAAGTTATGGTGGCTAAAAATGGTTCTTATCAGCTGACTAAGAATGTGTGAGTGTGTGGTGGAGGATTAAACAGCTGCAAACTGCTGTTAAATGCAGTTAATCTGGTCCAGAAGGCGGACGCGGCCCGCTTCAGGATGTGCAGAAACTCAGGCGGGCCGCCTGGGAGTCACAGATCAGAACAAAGTTTCAGAAATGACAGTTTCAGCCCCTGCACGTGTTTAAGGCCATTTCTGACACCTCTAAGACCCGTCAAGCCAACTTTAAGGCCCTAAAATGATGCCTAAACATTGTGGACATGAGACATGCTCAAAAATATGTCGGATGTTGGTTTGTTTGGCCGTACGAACGCGATGTTCGCTTAATTACGACGGAATGCGCATAAGCGCGTAAAACGATCCAAATGACGTGACGAATGGATTTTTCTTATGCCAAACACTAAAATAAAATATTTTAGTGCTTACATAAATTTTTGGATGTCCGGATGTATTCAGAACGTAAGTTATGCGCGAAAATGCAAACTTGTGCACTTTTTGACACTTTTAGTCCCTGAATGAGCCAAAAGTTTATTTTAGCGCACCGAACCCCTCAAAGCCTATTTCTAAGCTATATAAATGATATTTATGGTATGTTTAACTTATGCTCATGTTCCGGAATGTCTGCTACAGTTCAAATTGACATACTTTCGTAGTTTGTCAAGTTTAGTCCCTGTAAGCGATTTAACTTGATTTTGCCATACCAAAGCCTTCAAAACTTATTTCTAAGTTATGTAAAGGTTATTTAAGGTATGTTAAGCCAAATGTCACTATTACGGAGTGTTTTTTGCATTAAAGTGGTTATATTTACGCATTGGTGCGCATATAACCTTCCAGAAAGCGATTTAGAGTTTGGAAATGAACAAAAATTGATATGTGCAAATGATACACATATTTATACAAATCCAAACTATGAAATACAATATTTCATTGGTTTGGTATTTTTTTGATGGCCGTGGAGGCACAGGTGTTACAGTCTCCCCTACTTTAGGAAATTTCATCCCGAAATTTATTTAGAGGAAACTTGTGAGAGTTTAAAACATGAAGTTGAAAAGATCGAACAATATTGGTTAGTGTTCTGAAATTCTAGTAACCTTAATAACATTATGCTTCCAATGTAAGAGGGACACTTATATACAAGTATATGAAGCGCCATTGGTGCGTCCACCGTACCTCCATTACATCGTTCTCATTTTGTTATTGTTGTCACTATCGGTTCTTACACATAATAAATCCTACTGGGTTTCTATGCACTAAATTTCATAATTATGTACGCGTCCATAATTAGACAATTCCTTGCACAGTTCACACAGTCTATTTTATAATGTGTAGGGTAAAACCAAATGAACAAACCTGTGATGAGTGTGACTGGACCACCATAGGGTCCTTTCAGCTGTATCATCACATGCCATTCTTAACCAGATCTTGAATAAATCTTTAACTAGACCACTCAAGGGTCTCTCATCGAATCATGGAATGGTACTACATAACCAAAGGGTCTTAACTACCACGTAGAAGCCCATAAGGATTTAAGGTAGTACCTTTTGAATATCCTACTATGAATCCCTCATATGAAGATATGAAAGATTCTGTGAGGATTTGAAAATCGTATCACACAAAAACATAGAGGAGAACACATAAACACATATCACATAATCGCATAATCGCACACTCGCATTATTGTTTAAATTGACCTTTAAATTTGTTATCTTTGGACACGGGTATTTAAAACATACAAGGAATCAAATCCTTAATTGCAGCAATTTGGATGGATCCACAAGAATACCCTGCTTGTTGACTACATGACCCAAAAACTGAACTTCTTTAAGCCAAAATTTCCTCTTGGAGGATTTAGCGAAAAGTTTGTTCCTTCTTTAGGGGTTCCAATGTCAACGAAGGTGTTGATCGTGATCGGCTCGGGACATGAATAGATCAAGATGTCATCAATAACAACAATGACGAACTGATCCAAATAAGACTTGCAGACTCTATTTATTAAGTCCATGTAGATGGCTGGAGCATTTGTCAATCCTTAAAGGCATGACTGTAAACTCGTAATGGCCAAACTTCGTGCAGAAAGCCGTTTTGGGAATATCTTCTTCGAGAATACAAAGTTGATGATACCCAAAACGCAAATCGATCTTGGAAAAGCATGAAACGCTATGCAGTTGATCGGAGAAATCGTTGATTTAAGGTAGGGGATATCGATTCTTGATGGTAAGCTTACTAGGCTTACGTTAATCGATATACATTCGAAAAGATTCATTTTTCTTTTCACAAAGAGGACAGGAGTTTCTCCAAGGTGAAAAGTTCGGACGGATGAATCCTCTATCAGACAACTCTTGAGGCTGTTTTGATAATTCTTGCATCTCGAACGGTGCAAGACGATAAGATACTTTAGATTTAAAAGAAACAAGTGTTTGAGGTTCTTAGGGAGGTCACAAGTGATCATAAAAATGACAGAACCACACGAGTAATTTGTCTTTGTGTTGACATCATAAGGTTGGATCAAACATTCATACAATTGCATTAGTTGAAAATAAAAACCACAAATTTTTATTTATGTAACAACCGCATTGTCTTTAAATGTTACAAGATAACAACTAGAGGAATTTCAAAATACTAATTGTTCTTCATCATTGATTGCCTCATTGATGTTATACACTCGTCCACGTGCTGGATTCACATTGACGTTGACGTTCGCATTCGGGTTTGCGTTTGCATTTGCATTCACCAGTCTCGGACAGTTGTGGTGGAAATGACCAATCTCTCCGCAGTTGAAACATGAACCCAGTGGGAATCTCGCAGCATTCCCTTGAACCGGAGCTTGAACCTGAGCAGCCTGATTTTGTCCCAGACGACAAACATTGGCCAAATGCCCAAGTCTACCACACGTTGTGCATTTCTTGCAATCTCGTTGTGCAACGTGATGACCGTTGCAACGGGCACAATGTGGTGCGGTACCAGCATATGCCTTCTTTGCAGATGGCTGTGCCGGTGGGTTTTGCAAGTTCTGAGCAGTCTGTGCTGTAACAGCAAAATTTTGGGCACCTTTCCGCTTCTTTGATTTCTTCGAAGTCTCACCTTCCTTACCCTTCTTGTTTTGACCTTTCTTGCTATCCTCCTTGTCAGACCCCTGCTTCTTACCCTTGTCACCCTTTCTGTGTAACTTATTCTTTCGAATCTGCGACTCAGTCAATGTCGCAGCTAACTCGATCGCCTGACGGAGTGTGGTAGGGCTACTACCAGTAAGGATGTCTTGTACCGAGTCAGGTAGGCCGTCAATGTACCTTTCGATAGCCTTGTCGAGTGGGGTAACCATTGTCGGGAAAAGCAGACTCAACTCCTCAAACCTATCAGTATACGCCCTGTGCTCACCACTATCTTGCTTCAACTCATCAAATTCCTTCTCCAAAGCTCGCTGCTCATGACGAGGACATAATTCCCTCATCATAAGGGCCCTAAGTTCAGCCCACGTCTGTGCTAGAGCAACTTCTGCTCCACGATCCCTCATAACCCCGTTCCACCATGTGAGAGCCCTCTTCTGAAACACACTCGAAGAAAACTCGACCCTGCGATTGTCGGGACACTGCACGTGGCAGAAAGTATTCTCAATGCTCTCGAACCATTGAAGAAGCCCAGTCGCTCCTTCAGAACCACTAAACTTGAGTGGTTTAGCCTGGTTAAAATCCTTGTATTTACACTGTGCGTTATTGTTGTTGTTGTATATCTCGTGGACTTGGGTTACAACCCCGGGAAGCACAGCAGCCACCTGCTGAGAGATCAGGGCTGCGAGTTCTTCAATAGTAAAAGTCCGAGGATCGGTTCGAGCATCGCGTCGAGGAGGCATTGTCTAAAAGAGGAAACATGAAATGAAACGAGTGAAAGAATTAGATGAAAAGAATGAGATGAACAAATCTGATGAAAGCAAGGATAGTGGTCATTTGTTTGTTACTACAAAGCAACAAATGACCCCGGTGATAAATCAAAGTAAATAGGTCAAAAATAATGTATCGCGAAGACATGCTCGCCTATAAGTGAACACTCATCCCAAGAATTCCCAGGTAAGCACAACTGGTCTCGCATCTGATGAGATATATACGAAGTGCTTGCCTAGACAGAAAACCCAGAATACAGGCATTCACCCTTCCAGTTTGCACGTGTTCACATTATTTAAGACTCAAAACTTTGGCAAGAGTTTGAAAATTCTAAAGGGGTTCAAAACCTTATAACTGAGGGTTCAAAACCTTGTAATCAATCATCCTAGAACAGATGATTAGTTTTCAAAGCGGTTTTGAAATTTATGTTCTTGTTGTGGTCGTCGCCTAAGGATAGGTGACGGTATTGTTTTATGACTAAACGCAAGTAAACTCGCGTTAGGGTCCTAAGAAGGTTATAGACTAGGTCAAAGCATTACTAATAACCTAATTCCCTATAACCATTGGCTCTGATACCATCTTATCTGTCACACCCCGACCGCGTAAAACAACAAAACGTGGCGGAAACGTCGGGGAGTGTTGTCTTTTCTGTCACACCCCGACCGCGTAAAACAACAAAGCGCGGCGGAAACTTCGGGGCGTGTTGTAACAGAATTAATGTTTCATAACCATGGATACCAAAAAGTGTTTCGTTTTAATAAACATTGAATGATTACATCGTCTGGAAAACTAAATACACAATTTAAACATAGTCTATCATTGTTATTGAGTCAATAAGGCCTCGTCCAGTCCTATGTGAGCATGCATCCTATCAATCGATATCATTCATCAATACCTGAAACATATGTGAAAACGAGGTCAGCAAAGAAATGCTGGCAAGTACATAGGTTTTGTAGGAGTGTCGAAATCATGGCTAGTTTAGATGTTGCAATACTTTATTAAAAACCTTGTTTTGAAAAGAGTATAATATTGCAACTAAATTAACCAACTCAAATCAAGCGGGTTATAGTTTATAAAACCTCGTAGCCATGACTCTTAACCCAAAAACATTTGTTTTAGTAAAGCAAATTGTGTAACATCTCGAAATAAATCGTTAATAAAACCCGTATAGTTTATATCATTTTGAAAACCTCGTTAGTGTGACATCGTTTAGAAACCGTTTACCCAAGTGAACTAAATAATGCCACGGTCTGTAATACGATGTAAACACTTATATATAGGAAGTACCAGCGGTGTATCCACCATGTTTTCATCACATTACACCCGTCCCGTTATCTAAAAACTTAACCAAAAACCAATCGTATATCGCTTTGAAGCAAATCGTTTAACCAAATTGTTTAACTCGTTAATACATCGCGTGAAAACCAATCGTTTAACCAAATCGTTTAACTCGTTAATACATCGCGGGAAAACCAATCGTTTAACCAAATCGTTTAACTCGTTTTAGGTCGTGAAACTACTTATGTGGTCGTCTCGCTAATAACAATCAAACCTTCGTGACTCATCCCTCGTCGCTTCTCGTTTTCGCATTAACAAACCCTTACCAAAGGGTAAATTAACAATTACAGATTCAGTCGCTACCCACCACCCCCACACATAACCACGGGTGCAGTATGATAACGGGATTTGTCAGATCCTATGGTACCATAACCTAATACTGGTCGGCTTGATCATTGCTAATGAATGTCATTTGTTATGTAACCCAACCAACAAGTTCGTTCCCATTATCGAAATCGTTATTAGTTTTGTATAAATCGTCTTAATCGTTTTTGAAACCATCGTTATAACATCGAAAATCGTTTTGATATCATCGTTAAAACCTTGAAAACATTTAGCACATATGAGTCACCCCAAAACAATTGAAAGCAGTAAAATAGGGGAATAATGTACTCGCCTGAGAATGCTTAGAGATCTTGAAAAACAACCAAGCAAAGCTAGAGGGAGCACGGAATCAATCGGCAGTCTAAAACCATATAAATAAATCGGACCTAAATCGGAGGATTTAGATAGAATGAGGGTTCGTAAACCAAACGAGTACAGAGACTCGTGTCATATGGTTTAACAAAGCCTACATACTAAATGAAACTTAACCTAAGTGCTTTCGACCCATCGCGACCCATTAAGGTAACATACGCTACTTTAACGCGTGGTGCGCGCAAAGCGCGTTCGGACCGCTTAACTAGTCCTATGACAAGTGTTACATGCCTAAACATGTTACATAATCAGTATTGTGACAAAATTTTAGGTTACATACGCTTAATTACCAATTATACATGAAAAGGGTATTCTGGTAATTTACCTAAGGCATATAAACTACCTATCATACAACTACTTAAACGTCGTGACCATAAGGTATAACCTCGGAAGGTTATTCCCTACCTACTATGGTCACCTAATGTGTTTGGTCGGAACCTAATGATCGACCAAATGGGTCGGGTTCGAAGGTATAAGCGATTTATTAGATCGCTTACCCTACGACCCTAGACAACGTGGTAATCAGTAGGCATAGTCCCAAGGGACTATAACCAACGTGATTACACTCACGTTGCGAAGTTCAAACGAACTTCGCATTGACCATAAACTGGTCAATGCAGAAAGTCAAACAAAGTTTGACTTTCAGACTTGAAAGACTCGAAAAGCAATAAAAGAACGAAAGAATACTTACGAAGGGTCCCCGAATGCTAATCTCGATTCAAGAATCTCAGGTATGAAACAATGGTTTCAACTTAGAGTTTCTCAAATCAAAATTCTAGTGATTTAAGCAATGGGGGGCATGGGGTATATATAGTTTTCGGTCCACCGTTAAGATCGTTTCATGGAAACCGTGCTTGAATCTCATGCGTACACTTGTCGGAAAGTTATGGTGGCTAAAAATGGTTCTTATCAGCTGACTAAGCATGTGTGAGTGTGTGGTGGAGGATTAAACAGCTGCAAACTGCTGTTAAATGCAGTTAATCTGGTCCAGAAGGCGAACGCAGCCCGCTTCAGGATGTGCAGAAACTCAGGCGGGCCGCCTGGGAGTCACAGATCAGAACAAAGTTTCAGAAATGACAGTTTCAGCCCCTGCACGTGTTTAAGGCCATTCCCGACACCTCTAAGGCCCGTCAAGCCAACTTTAAGGCCCTAAAATGATGCCTAAACATTGTGGACATGAAACATGCTCAAAAATATGTCGGATGTTGGTTCGTTTGGCCGTACGAACGCGATGTTCGCTTAATTACGACGGAATGCGCATAAGCGCGTAAAACGATCCAAATGACGTGACGAATGGATTTTTCTTATGCCAAACACTAAAATAAAATATTTTAGTGCTTACATAAATTTTGGGATGTCCGGATCTATTCAGAACGTAAGTTATGCGCGAAAAGGCAAACTTGTGCACTTTTTGACACTTTTAGTCCCTGAATGAGCCAAAAGTTTATTTTAGCCCACCGAACCCCTCAAAGCCTATTTCTAAGCTATATAAAGGATATTTATGGTATGTTTAACTTATGGTCATGTTTCGGAATGTCTGCTACAGTTCAAATTGACATACTTTCGCAGTTTGTCAAGTTTAGTCCCTGTAAGCGATTTAACTTGATTTTGCCATACCAAAGCCTTCAAAACTTATTTCTAAGTTATGTAAAGGTTATTTAATGTATGTTAAGCCAAATGTCACTATTCTGGAGTGTTTGTTGCATTAAAGTGGTTATATTTACGCATTGGTGCGCATATAACCTTCCAGAAAGCGATTTAGAGTTTAGAAATGAACAAAAATTGATATGTGCAAATGATACACATATTTATACAAATCCAAAGTATGAAATATAATATTTCATTGGTTTGGTATTTGTTTGATGGCCGTGGAGGCACAGGTGTTACAGTTGTTGAAACAACTGGTGTTTCAACCTCTGTTGTCATTACAACTACTGATGTGTCAGCAGATGTCTTCTGCTTTTGAGCAGGGGTTGAAGGTGATGGAGAATCATCATCAGGAATGAAAATCCTTCTCCTTTTTATTGTAGGAGAGGCTGATGATGTCTTGGGTGGATCAGTGGTGGTGGTTTGATTGGTGGAAAGTGTCTGACTAACAGGTGTTGAAACAACTGGTGTTTCAACCACTGTTGTCATTACAACAGATGTTGTAACATCTGTTGTCTTCTGCTTTATGGCTGGAGGTAATGGTGGTGATGTGATTATAGATGATGATGGTAGTAGGGCAGTGGTTGTGGTGGTGTGTGGTGAGGTAGTATGTGTTGTTATGGCAGCTTTAGTCTGGCTATCTTTTTCCGGTTCAATATAAACACCATCCTCAATTCCCTTCTTCTTCCACTTGATTTTCTCCCCCTTTTTGGCATTATCTGGAAGGGGGTTATCCATGAAGAGGATAGTGGGAGGAACTTTTCTAGTGGTGCTTTATATACGAGCCTTGATAGCTTTGATGTCTGCTTGAGTATCTTTAAATCTTGACTCCATCATGTTTGTCAGCATTTGTACATGTATTGCATGCTGCGGATCAGCCATTTGTTTTTGTTTTTCAAGCTGGGGTTGAAATACATTCCATAGCTCATTTGCAGCAGGTGCAGGTTGTGCAGGTGTGTAGGATCGATTTAACCGATCAAATGAGTCAATTTGAGTTAATACACACTATTTAAGTGGCGGAAACACTTAAACAACTTAGAATCAGATAGAATGGAGTAGAAAACAGAAGAATGTCACTTTAATACTCGTTTCTCATTCACTAATCACTTGAAAATCCGGCAGAGTAACAGTACATCAACAGACCAGACCGTTTGAAATGAGAAACACACAAGCCTATTTATAGACTTGGCCCATTCCATTTGAAACTGACAAAGTATGGTTCAAACGGAACTCATTCAAACGTGATGCCCACTTTCAAATGGTCACGTCATTTTCAAACGTGATGGCCACTAAACATAAAATCAAATATAAAATCTTGTCTCATGTGTGAATCTGCATTCTGTTTCATATGATAATATAATATCATGATGAAATGGATGAGATCACTTGTATGATGTCATCATCAAGGATGATGACATCATCCTTGTTCTGAACCGCAACGAATCCAAGACTCAATATAAGACGAAGTCAACAGACATATGCACCAACAAGGTGCTTGAGCAGGAACAGCAGTGGATTGTTTTTTTGAGCTTTTAACAACCGTTGCACCATATCCTTTATTTCAGCAACTGATGTTTCAAGATTTTCAACTATGTTCGTCAATTCCTGATATTTTAAATCATCACCCAAGTTAATAGGATCATCTGATTCCCCACCAACAGTGGTTGTACCAATGTGTGACTTAGGGACTGAGTCCCAAAAATCACCCATTGATGCCCCTTGTTCTTGGTTCTGGGGTCTTCTCTCTTCAACACTTGATAATCTTTTGAGGGTACCAGTAGTTAAAACAAACTCACTGGTGGTTACCAGAGGTGCTATAGAAGAAATTGCCTTCAAGGGAGTCTTACTAATGAAACAACTGTCCAAATGTAGATCTGTTGATCCATCACTTGTAGTTGCTGCTCCACTTGAACTACCACCAAGAGTTACTTGTAACTTAAGGGGTGTAACCTCCTCAGTTGTTGCTGGGATAGCAGGGGTAGTAACATCAGACCCAGTCACTTGTGGGAGTGTACTCTCAGTGATAGGTGATAGAGAGGAACTGGTTTGTGTCTGAGCTATAGCAACTGCATGCAACAAGGGTATTATGGATTGTGGTAATGTGATTGGTGAGGGTATGGGTGTTGAAAGAGACATGTCCTTGGGATCAGGACTGAGGAAGATGGATCCGATTGGGTCCAGAGCTTCATATTGTGGGGTCCCTGTGTTTACAACCTGATCCTTTTGTGAGGATCCAGGAGGAGTTTGAGGCAATGGTGGAGATCTTTCTTGCATCTGCTGTGAGGAAGTAGCAGCAGTGGTTGTAAGTGACATTTGTGTTGTCACTGGCAGTGGCTCTGGGATCTCATCTTCCAGAGTTGCCTTTGTTTTGGGTTTTGTGGGTTTTTTGTATGATTTCTTTTTGGTGATGGCAAGTGTGGGTTTCAAAGCAGTGGTTGTGCTGCTATGATCACCTGGAGCAGTGGGCTCAGCAGCAGATGTCTGAGGAGCAGTGGTAGCTGCTAAATTCTGCTCAGGCACCTCTGCTTTTGTTTTTAAAGGTGTTAACATTCTAGTGAATGTTTCAGGTGTTTGATGCGTGTTAAGTGTGTATATAAGTTTAAGTATATTTTAAGCCCTTTTACACTTTCTTTAGCCAAGTTTTAAATTTATAAAACACGATATTTACTAACACTAAACACACATATGGGCAAGTGCACCCATCGTGAGCGTAGTATAGTGTTGGTAAGATACCGAGGTCGTCCAATGACACAAGAGCTTTTAGTACCGGTTTATCCTCAACGTCTAATCAAATCAAAAGTTTAGAAAAAAAGGTTTTTAAACTAAGAAAATAAAAACTAACTAAAATGCTGAAAAATGAAAATAAAAGTAAAAACAGATAGACAAGATGAATCACTTGGCTCCGACTCGTGTTTAGTGTAACCTTTGATTATTTTCGCACTTTTGCACTATTTAAGGGATTATCTTAGTTATTGTAGTAGGCCCCTCTTTTGGAGGTGACGTTACCCTCAACCCAGTAGTTTGAGTCAGCAAGGATACAATCCTAAAGGGTCGGATTATTGAAAGATAATTAATTAAGTTATTAATGCATATTGTGGTAGGCCCCTCTTTTGAAGGCAACGTTACCCTCGACTAAGTAGTATGAGTCAGCAGGGATACAGTCCTAAGTAGCCGGGTTAAAGTTTTAATAGTAGTTTAACTTATGAGGGGGTCAAAGAGTTTGGACCCCTGCCATCCAATACCGTTAAGTATTGAAGGAGGTCCTACTAAATTTGACCTAGGTCCTTTGCAGGATCTATACACTGAACAATGGCAAGACTCTTACCAAATCGTTCCCTTAACCCCCGACCAGGTAGCCAACATACCTCCATATAGACCGTGGAGATATGAATGGTGAAAATATTTTATTTTATATAGACAGTAAAATAATGCCAAGACACCACGGACAAACGATAAGGAAGAATCACCTTTAACATAAGAAACTAGTTATCAAAGTCATTAATACATAACCAATTAAAAAGTGCGAAAAGATTAAAAATAAAAAGTATTACACTAGACACTTTGTCTTCACCAAGTGATGTAAGAGACTTAGGCAAACATGGCCTTGATTGTCAAGAACTCTTACGATCAATCTTGGATCCTGAGACGCCTCACACACTCTATGATGGACAATGGATGATGGTGGTGGATGATGGTGTTGTGATGGTGGTGGGTAGTGGGTGAAGTGTGAGAGAGGTGGTGTGCCAAGGGATGAGTTGCAAGTGAACCAAGTACCCCTATTTATAGCCTGCACAGACGTCTGGACACGGCCCCATGTCCTTTGGGCACGGCCCCGTGTCCATCCATCTTCTCTTTCTTCATTAATTGCTCTTGTCCGCATTAGTTGACCACGCCCCCGTGTCCGCTGGGCATGACCCCGTGTGCAGAAGCATATCTGTACTATCAGATTTGGCAAGATTCTGCGTATCTTTGTGTTGATCACGGCCCCGTGTCCGCTGGGCACGGCCCCGTGGTGGGCAATAGAAGCTTCTACATGTTTGTCTTTTGTGCCAGGGCTGACCATCCTGGACACGGCCCCGTGTTGAGCTGGACACGCCCCGTGTTGAGCTGGGCACAGCCCCGTGCTCAGCTGGGCACAGCCCCATGCTCAGCTTTCTTCTTGTTTTTGCTTTGGGAAGATGCTGTCGAGGGGTCAGACATGCCACGTTTATTCCCTTTCTTTGTATTTATGTTAGATTTGGTTGTATATTTGTTCCTTTTGTTCAATTAAGCTCATTTGATCCTGAAAATACAAAAGGAAGACAAAAGAACAGTTTTTCCAACATTAGTACTAAAAAAGGGTTAGTTTTATGCCTCATTTGATGTAATTTATATGTTGCATTTTACACACATCAGTGTTAAACCTTTTATTTGAAAATAAACACCTTGTTCGAGCAAATTTTCATTTTCTTTTCCAAATTTTTGTTTAAAATAGTAGCTTAGAAACCTTAGAAAAAGTAGAAATGCTTTGCTATCAACATTTTTCACTAAATCATCAAAGATCTCCTGGGAATAGTTATAATTTTCATTATTTAAAATAGCATAACCCAGACACTGGATCTTCAATGGTCTTTCGTTAAAAGCAGTTGTTTTATTTGAAACACACATTAAAAGTGTACGAAATAAGAATCTAGGTGCAGAAGGAAAATAACCTTTTTGTAAGGAATCCCTTTTTGTTTGTTCTGCATATCCTCTTTTCAGAAAATCAGTTTTCAACTCGTTTTTAGGAAAAGATGTTTTACCTTTCTGATCATCGAGTTTAAAGACTTCCGAAATAGACTGTGGAGTAATTTGAATCGCTTTACCCTGTATGGAGGAGTTGATGGCTATGACTTTCTCGCCTTGTTTGTCAAGGGTGGCATTTTTCCAAAACTCTCTCTGGGTTTGTTGGTATATTGGAGCATCTGCTGTAAGCAAAGTTTTGTACTTTGACGCAGACATAATGTCGATGATGGAATCGAAGGTGTGATTGTTGGTGGGTTTTGTGATTAGACCCAAGTAGTTGTGCGGGGATTTGTATGGGATTTCAATAGGTTCAGCGGCCATTTGTGTGGTTTCTTTGGGAGATGAAGATGAGGATGATTTTGATTTTGATTTCGTCATTTTGATGAGGACGAACGAAGAATGATTTGAGATGGAAAGTGGGAAACTGCTTTGAGAAGAGAATTTTGGAATTCAATTTGACAGTGTAAAACCCTGTTTGGGGTTTTGATCAGGGTTTTATTTAGGGAAAAGAATGAACGCTGATGTGGCAGCGGTTACAAAGATCTGAAGGCTAAAAACTGACCACGTGTCAACCGCTGATGAAGATTGTTTTATGGAGGACAGTTGTTTTGAGAGCCACTGATGAAGCATGCATCAGTGGTTACAACGGTAATAATGTGATAACAGTGGACGATTTTCACTCTCGGTAGATAGTTCATTAGTGGACACAATACTAATTTTTGAACAACAGTGCTTATCAAGAAAATGAGAGAACAGAGGTTGACTTTCAGCAGTGGACAGTAATTATGAAACAGATGTTTGAGCAAAGCAGTGGTTAGGTGTAATGGTAAAGATTTAAAAGACTAGTATATCAACAACTGTTAGTGCACCAGTGGATAAGCTATTGTCAAATATTTTGAGCATCTGCTGTTCTGATGAAAGGAATGATTTTATCTTGTGAAATCACAATATCATATCTAACATCTGTTGATGGTGATTTTGAAATATCTGCAAGATTGCTATCCTTAACAACATACATTTTAGATGCAAATTGTCAAGTACAATTTGTCAGCAACTTTTACAGAGATTTTCATTCAAGGTTTTGCCACATGTCAATTACAGGTTTTGAAACTTTTATAGATTCCTGACAGTGGTATAGTATCTCAGTGTTTTAAAATCTGTTAACAATCAATCTTTGATCTGTGTTAAAACCAAACTTGAGTTTGATATGACCTTGATCTTGACACATACCCCAGTTCCTTTTGATCTATTTTCGAGGATAATATCACCAAAAAATAAAGGTTTTATATCCTGATAGGAGATTGAAACTTTTGCTATAAAAAACCAGTAAAAAGTACAAAATATATTATTCTTAAAGAAAAAAAATAAAGAATAATATATCCTGCTTTATTGAGAAAATCCTTTTCCAGAAAAATAATTAAAGGATTTTCTGAAAACAGCACCAAGAGGATCTGGTATATTTTCCAATAAAAACTCATAATCATATCATTCTCAAGTTTATGAAAATGATCAGTGGTTTGACAACAGTGGTATGAAAATGTAAATATATTTTGACCACTGTTGGTACCATTTTCTTGTCAGTTGATTGCAAAAATGAGGACACATTAGTTTTTGAAATCCCTGTTATAGATTTTGTTACCATGTGATGATTTTGATAGCTTGTCTAGTCCTCTTGTAAGCTTACTTACTGGGGATACTATTGTTACATGAACTTCCCTGAACCAATGAATGCACACAGTTGCTTGTGCTTGATGACCATTTTTACCCCCAATTTTGACTCTTAAGTGTTTTACATTCATGCTCTTTTCTTTTGACATCAAAAGTTTTTGAAATAAACACACTTATTGAGTACTTGTGAATTTTCTTTTTCCCTTTTTACTCATCCCATCCATAAGCAATGAAATACTTACTGGGAGGTGTTTTTTTTAAATCCTTACTCCAGAATCATTTTGCAGCAATGTTTTGAGAGATTTGGTCATTTCTGCACATACTTATGCCAAATTTCACATTACCCATGATCTGGACATTTTTGACTTGCTAATTTTCTTAATGTATTCTTAACAAAATTGATTTTGGTCCTTTTGAAGGATTCTCAACCTGTTTTCAATACATAAGATCTAAATGACTAAAGTTTTAATTTCCCTTTTTTTAAGTAAACAAAAACACTAATGTTTTTATGAACATAGGTTTTTGTTGACCTGAGGTTCATACCGTAGCAGCGAACATGATGGAAACAACAAAAACTTCATAACAACAATTGAAATCAATTTTCGTAAATAATTTTACCATAGTTATCAGATATATTTTCAGATCTGAAAACTGTAGGTGGTTTATGTATGATATCACTTGTTATGTGAAGCTTGTGTGTCCTATGACATCTTGGTTGTTTTACAGAGCCTTTGAGTAGTCACTTTGAGCATGATTTCTCGTTACTCTGTTTTTCAACTAAATACAATCAACCTTAGTATCAATGAATTTTGAGCTGAACTGTTATGTCAAATTGACTGTTAGATCGAATTTGACTGTCCAAGCTCTGATACCAATTGTTAGGATCGGAGGCTCTCATGATTGTGTTTGTTTGTATAATTTAAACAAATCAATAGAGATGAACAGAGTTTAAGTGCAGCGGAAATGAACAACAAACTTTGTAAACACAATCATAAAGAGAAATGGATTTGATAAACACATGAATTGCATCAGTCGAAAGATTACAAAGTAAATCAAAAGATTACAAAGCATGCTTACAAATAAAACTCCCCCTCAGCCTGATGCTCCAAGGTTGATTGCACACAAGATGAAAGGATTGGACTAGAGGAGAAGAACTCACTCAGTCAATCAAATGTAACAGTACAGAGTACTACTCCATTTATAGGCAAACCAAACCACTGAGGCATCTCAGCTAACGTCACCATGAAAGCGACGTCTAACAGCCTAACGACCTGTAACAACTGTACCTAATACAAACACTGCTAATCTTAACCACTGATTCTACATAAGACAAGTAATACACTAAACTACTGCTATCTTCTTCTATAAGTGCTTTCCTCAAAGTTGATCAGTCCTTGAGTGGGCAGTGCTTTGTCGTCAGTAGATTGAACCAGCAGTGTTTACTTCTTTAGGACTATATCAGCAGTTTAAAGGGTAGCAGCAGTTGTATACGGACAGTTGATAGAGAACCATCAGTTGTTATAATCACTTTCAAGGGGAAAGCCTAATGTAAACAACTGCTTATTGTGAATCCATTGTTGTGATCTGGTTTTGGCTTTAATTATCTGTTCCTCTGGTAGGGTTCAATCCCAACACTTATTTGGGCTAAGTCCACTATTATAAACTAAATTGGGCTTGGCCCACTTTTATAAAAGTGTTTTGGGCTAAGGCCCACTCCTAAAAATCAATTTGAGCTTGACCCACTTCAAACAAAGTTATTTGGGCTAGGCCCATATACACTAAATATACAAAATGGACTTAAAATCTAATACATAAATTAAGCCCATTCAAACACAAACTATATATATATATATATATACACATATACATATATATATATATATATATGTACACGAAAACACAAACAATGAAAGCAAACGACTACGAGAAACAAAAAACGAAATACAAGATGAAATACTTGTACAATAAACAAACATAAACTTAAGTGTCTAACTAGATTAGAACACTTGTAGGTCGAGAAACCAACAACGAACTTGGAATCGAATAGAGATTTGCACGGAACGCAAATCAGTGAGTACATGTTTCCCATTTTACTTTGAATGTTTATAGTTTTTAAACTTTCGGGGATGTATACATGTTACAAATAGTATGACGCTACCATGAAACTATTTTGATCACATGCGAATAGGTGTTTAAAATAAAGGGACCATTAATGAATAAACAAGTACCGAGGAACAAACGAATAGATCTATTTGGGTTTTGGCAAGCCACACTCTTAATGGCAACAATAACTACGATAGTTAAGAGTGCCTTTGTGTCCAAACCAGTGAAGTTGACACACACGATAAATTGTCAAGGTTTGGTTGCCTCCTATTCTGGCATACAAATTAGTGTCCTTGCAAAACATAATGATCACACGATTTTTTCATCATACTATACAAGACTAATTTTACTACTTCAAATGTTTTGGAGACTCATTTGATGCAAAAACTAAATAACATGAATTCACTCAACCTTTGTTGCCATTTTCAAAACTAACATGTATTACAGGAGATTAGTGGACGACTTTGGAAAAATGTGTTCGTGTTGTTATAGAGAATTCAAGCTTTTGAGATGTCACCCATTTTCAGTTATCATGTTATGTGGAACTGTTTTAAACTTTGAACAATGTTGTTAAAGTTGTAGTTGTTTTAATTCTGAAGAAGATGTTTGTAATGTAAATTATGGTTTTTCAACAAATGTATGGATGAACATCCTTTTATGCATTAAATATGTTGTTTACTTGATTGATTGTAACGATTGCCACTTTGGCCACACCTTGCAATACGCTTCCGCATAAACCGAAAATTAGGGTGTGACAGACCTGGTATCAGAGCATCAATTGTAGTGAACTAAGATTCTTTTGAGTCTGGTCTACAATTTCAAAACGATGTCTTTAACAACAAGTGTTTTTACAAAGAGTCCACTAATATAAAACGATAAATTCGAAACGATAATGCAAGGATACTATGTGATAGTATTAAACGATAATTCGAAAAGATGATACACGGATACTATATAAACTAGTCTATAGGGTTTAGACACGATAACAATAGGTTGAACTTGAAACGATATACGATATCAACAACAATGAAAACGAAAGTACAATTGCCCAAAAATTTATTATTTATAAGTTGTTCACATGTATACGTTGTACGGATTATTTTGCCAGGACCATTTCATCTAGCTCAGACACAGATTCAGCGGGTCAAGCCTCAGACGGCAACTACATACCATTAGACGACCCTGTTCCACCCGTCATACTCGTTTCTGATGACGAGGTTTCCGATGAAGAATAGATGGACGTTGATTTCCAGCTATTCGCTCTCCCGAAGCCCGATCACGCCGACATCCCACCGGTGGATGATGTTCTTGCTGTCTCTCATTTCCATGACATGATCATATACGGCCACCCCGAGGCTGAGCATGTTGTAGCGTTTAGTAGGGGAACGCATTAGAGGAGGAAAAGAATGAAGAAATTACAACAACAGAAAGCACTAGCAAAAGGAAATAGAGAGATGAATGCACAAACCTAGGAAGCAGTTAATAGGCCATGGTGGGAAGAGGAACTCGATAGGTAGTTAGCAGATTTTCATATGTTAGCAACTACCGCAGCAGACTCTAATCTGAACCAAATAGCTGAACCAGAACTACTACCCTTATTTCCCGACCAACAAATGGAGTTAGAACCCAACCAGGAGGACCAATTCCTAATTCCAGCATTCGACCCCTATGAGATCCCTTGGATTCCAGCACCAAATCCCATAGCATAATATACCGACCTGAACCCTTTACACCCATTCTGCAACGACGACATGTATATTCAGAGTGTACCAAACAACCCATACCCTTACGAACAACCCATACCCCGATACCCTGACCTAGTGCCAACACCACTACCACCCATGAGTGAAGAAAATGTGCAAGAACTTCGCTCATATGGCGAAGAGTTAGTAGAAGAAGGAAATAGGATCCGTCAGATAGGAGAGAAGCTCGTTTGGAAGTATGACGAGCGAGAGATGCAGTACTAAGATAAGCCAAGTATAATATATATATATATATGTGTGTGTGTGTGTAATTTGTACTTTGAAAAAAAGTCAATCAACTAAAACAGGTAGACTAAAATACCTATCGATGCATAATTACTAGTGTGTTTAATTTTCAGTTGTAATATGTAATCGATGCATATATATAGATATATAAAAAGAGTAAAGTCACAATGTTCGACGTTTTTGATCAATCTGCTTGTGTGATTGCTTGTATTAAATCTTTTTCTGCGATATAAATACCTGGTAAATGTTTATAATTCAGATGGATAACTAAGTAAATCAGGAAAACCAGAATATTGATAATAACAGGAACCAAGTGAATAAAAGTGCCATCGAACATATAGTTGCACAAGGAATCATAGATGCTACGCCCTATATTATCAAGACTGTTAAAGAAGCAGAAAATAATAATTCTATAATTGGAAGTAAACGTCAACCCACTGACCAAGTCATAGTGTGAATGAAAATCATGGACCAATTATCCAAGCTCCAATTCCAAAAAGAAGAAGAACCATCTAATATGGTTGTTCTTATAAAGAATTCTTGGCCTGCAAACCAATAGAATTCTCATGCAATGAAGGAGCCATTGCAACCTTGTGCTAGATAGAAAAGACAAAAGCAGTCATAAAAATAAGTAAATGTGCAGATGAAGGTAAAATCATGTTTGCTTCTAACCTTTTTAAGAATGCAGCCTTAGAATGGTGGAATACTATTCTCTAATCTAGAGGAGGTGACAGAGTTTATAATATGGAATGGACCAACTTTAAGGATGTAGTTGAAATGAAATTTTGTCCTCCTCATGAAAAGGAACAAATTGCCAATAAGTTCCTAAATCATAAAATGATTGGAATACACTGCAGGGAGTATACTGCCATATTATTTGAATATGCTATGATAGTACTAACCTTAGCCTCACTAGAGCCAGTGTTAATCTCTCATTACATCTGAGGATTAATTAGTGATATCAGACACGTAGTCAAGGCAGCTAGGCCACAAATCATAGAAGAAGCAGTAGAACTGGCTAATACCCTGACCGATGAATTGATACATACACAAGAGGAAAACCAGAGAAAGAACCTAGCCCAAAAGCTTACCCAAGAATTTCTCTATGGTAATTCCAACCGTGGGAAAGGTACAGGTTCTTCCTCTTCACCCTACTACAAGTATTGCAAAAGGAAGCACTCTTGAAGGTGCTCCATATACTGCAACTTTTGAAAAATGTCTGGACATAAGGAAGAAGACTGCAGGAAGAAAACTAGCAATAGGCTATGCTACAATTGTGGAAAAGCTGGTCATATCAAACCGGACTGTCCGAAACTAGCTCTAGCGACAACCAGCAAAACTAAGGCAACTGAAGGACCTAAGAAGAATGCAAGAGCATTTCTTCTGACAACTAAAGATGCCAAGATGATTCCGGATGTGATTGCCGGTACATTTTTGGTTAATGATATTTTTGCCAAAGTATTATTTGACTCTAGTGAAAACCAAAGTTTTATCAATACTTCTTTCTACAAACTTCTCAACCAACCATTAACTAAACTTCAACAAGACTGTCTGGTGGAGACGGCAAATGGAGATTCTATTAAGATAAGTGAAATCCTACAGGGAGCAAGGATAGAAATTCTAAACCATAATTTTTCTGCTAATCTTTTTCCAATGAATCTAGCCGGATTTGATGTTGTATTAGGAATGGATTGGTTGGTAGCCAATCATGCCAGTATTTTATGTGATCAAAAGTCTGTGCAAGTAAGTACACCAAATGGTGAAAAGATCACAATTAAAGGAGACAAGCCAACCAGATCAACAAAATTCATCTCTTTGATGAAAGCTGCAAGTTGTGCAAGGAAAGGAGGAATAGTGTATATGATTTCAGTAATCATTAACACTAATGGAATATAATAAAAAATATTCCCGTGGTATCTAAATTCTCAGATGTCTTTCCAGAAGAGTTACCTGGATTACCGTCAGATAGAGAAGTTGAATTTAGAATTCACCTCATACTAGGAACGACACCAATGGCCAAAGCACCATACCGATTAGCACCGACGGAGATGCAGGAGCTGAAGAAACAGTTGGATGAACTGCTCGAAAAAGGTTTCATCCAACCTAGTTCATCTCCATGGGGAGCACCGGTCTTGTTTGTCAAGAAGAATGATGGATCGATGCGTATGTGCATTGATTACCGGGAATTGAACAAAGTTACGACTAAGAATCGGTACCCACTACCGAGAATTGATGATCTGTTCGATCAAATTCAAGGAGCTCGATTCTTTTCTAATATCGACTTATGCTTAGGATATCATCAATTGAAAGTACAGGAAGAGGATATTCCTAAAACTACTTTCAGAACAAGGTACGGTCATTATGAATTTACAATCATGCCATTTGATTTAACCAATGCCCCAGCCGCATTTATGGACATGATGAACAGGATATGTAAACCATACCTGGATAAATTCATAATTATGTTTATAGATGATATTCTAATTTACTCCAAGAGTAAAGAGGATCATGCAGAGCATCTGCATACACTTCTGACATTATTGAGAAAAGAAAAGCTTTATGCTAAATAATCAAAATGCGAATTCTGGTTACAAGAAGTGCAATTACTTGGACATCTGGTTAATCATGAAGGAATTCACGTGGATCCCACAAAGATCGAGGCGATTACTAAATGGAAAGTCCCGGAATCACCAACGGAAGTAAGGAGTTTTCTTGGACTATCAGGACATTATAGACGTTTTATTGAATGTTTCTCTAGAATAGCCATTCCATTAACCAAACTGACCTGCAAATAAGTTAAGTTTGAATGGGCAGCAAAATAGGAGGAAGCCTTTAGAATTTTAAAGCAAAGGCTAACCAACGCACCCATACTCGCGTTACCTGAAGGAACTGAAGACTTTATAGTCTATTGTGACGCGTCTAAGTTAGGATACAAATGTGTGCTAATGCTGTTGGAATTATATGCACGGGTTCGATAAGTCAACGCTGCTGACCAAGCTATGACCCATAAGAGTTACACCTTGGGCAACGAACATTAAATCCACTTAACTCGATTAACTGGTGATCACGAACAATTAACGGAACTAAGTATATAATTATCTGGAATAATTATATATCCACGAGAAACGGAATTTATTATTTATACGGGTTAAAAATAGTATAACGTTTAATTACTTATTTAATTAAACTATGTTTTTCGGGCTTCGTATCACGTGTGGGCTTGAACTTATTATATTGGGCTTTAGGGCCTAAGAGATAATTAGGAATGTTAACCTAAATATATTACTATATATATTTAATTAATCATCCTTAATGTTGATCATATGAGTTTGCTGTAAGAGATCACAAATAAAAGGAATTCACTTTTTGAGACAATCACAAAAAAAGACGCTGCCGTCAAAACCGAAATACGGCCACCACTTTGTAAAAGGTGCTGCCCTATTTCCTTTTACTTTGTATTGTGCAACTTTCTCGAATGGCACCGCAATCTGAGAATAGTTCTCAAGATGGCGAAACAAACTATATATCTTAGATGGCCCAGTCCCTACCGATCCTGAAAGTAACATTACTACTGCTCGTAAGGCACTAGAAAAGTATAACGAGGATGCCGTTGAGGTAGCCTGCCTTATGCAAGCCACCATGTCTCATGGACTTCAGAAGAACATGGAAGATAAAGATGCTTATGACATGATCCAGCAACTGAAAGGCATGTTTCAGAAACAAGCCCGACAGGAGCGATGTGACACCATGAAGCAGCTCATAAGCTGTAAAATGCAAGAAGGATCGTGTGTCAGTACTCATGTGCTTAAGATGAAAGGGCACATTGACTAGATGAACAAACTTGGTTATCCCCTGCAAGATGAAATGGCAGCGTACTTCATCTTGAACTCTCTCCCTAGCTCGTATGACCAGTTCATTATGAACAATAATATGAATGCTTGGGTGAAGACTGAGCCAGAGCTACATGGTATGCTCAAAACGGCTGTGATGAACATTCCACACAAAACCAACCAAGTTCTGATGGTTAAGTCTGGTGGTGTTAAGAAGCCCAACAACAAGAAAAGGGCTCATAACAGCAAAGGCAAGAAAATGGATGTTGTTGCTGCCAAATCTGCCACTAACAACAAGTAGGTTGCTAAACCACCCCCTCCCCAGGACCTTCAGTGCTTTAAATGTAACCAAATGGGGCACTGGAAAAGGAACTGCCCACAGTATCTAGCCAAGCTTAAGGCGAACAAGGCTAATAACATTGGCACTTCTTTAGGTATTCTCATTTATGTTATTGAACTTTTTATTGTCTCCAGCAACACATGGGTATTTGATACCGGGTGTGGTTTGTTAGGATCTGAGTTTGGATTGATTGTGCTTTACGTTTGAATTAAGATGAAAAATGAACAAGTAGTGCGACGGAATATAAGTGGAAATAAACTTTGCACACAATCAAACATGAGAATTGCTTTAATCAAACATTTTCACATAGAACCGAAAGATTGAATTTATTTCAACTACGATTACAATGCATGCATGAAACAAACTCCCCCTCAGCCTGAGCTCACAATGTTTGTTCGTACAGGAAGAAGATTGGTGAAGAGCTAATAGAACAGTACAGGGTATTGTTCTATTTATAGGCACGGACAAACCACTGTGGCATCTATGCTGACGTCACCATGAAAGTGACATCTAACCTCCTAACAAACTCTAACAACTGATCTAATACAAACACTACTATGCTAACCACTGATAACAATACATTACAAAAGAGAAACTAAACTACTGTTTTGTCCTTCCACTGTTGTGACTCCAGTAGTACTTGATAACTCCAGTAGTGCTTGACTCATAGTAGTAGATTGATCCAACAGAGCTTTATACTTCATCAGTCTTTTACATGATCAGCGGTTGTAAGTCAGCAGATGATGTAAAGGATCAGTGGATGGAGGTCATCAGATGTTGAACCCACTTTCAAGGGGAGAGCATGTAAACACAACATCTGCTTATTTTGGAACCACTGCTCTGATCCAGTTTTGGCTTTAATTATCTGTTCCTCTGATAGGGTTCAATCTCAACAATCTCCCCCTGGAACAGATAATGCCAAAACCCTTCATTATTATGGAACTTTATTGCCTCATCAGCAATTCCCTTATCTGACCTTTTAGTTGCAATTCAAAGTCTAGGGCATCTATGTCATCTTCATCCCTGCAAAGTGGAAGATCAAGGAGATCCTGCAGATCTTCAATACTTAGGCCAAGTGCTTGTTCCCTTGTTATTTTCTTCACTTCTCCACTGGACTTGATCACTGTCAGTACATGGGTCTGTTTGTCAGTTTTCCACTTTAGTACTTTAGAGTCCAGTGGGTTTCTTGGGAGATTTTTATTAGATGAGGAGTTTGGTGAGGGTGGCCTGTTAATGACTAGCTGTAAAATGTTTTGAACTTGAGCAGGTTCAGCATCATCAGCTATCATCTGCTTAATGACTGATTTTATAATCTCATCACTAGCAGCTATATCTTCTGGTGTTTCGGCTTCCATCTCTTTTTGCCTTCTTCTTTGATAAAGAATAGCACCAGGAGGAGCAGTGGCTCTCCTGACTTGCAGCTTTGGTGGTCTAGTTGAAACCTCTACTTCAGGATAGTCAGGTTTTTGAGGAACCTTTGGATCTTTCTTTCTCAGTTCCTCCAACCTTTTGTAGGATACCCTGACTTTATCTTCTTTCCACCTCATCACTTGGTTTCTAGACCCAAAATCAGCAGTGATTAATTCCTCTTTCATTCTCTTCAGCTCCAATGCCTTATCAGGTACATTTTTCTTGTATTTTGCCCAATCAGGAGGTGTATGTTTAACTTTGTTTTTGATCATGTCTTGGATCCTGGCTGCTTCACTTAAAAGCTCAGGAATTGTCCAATCTTTGTACATGTATTTTTCTCCCTTGTATTTCTTATTGGCCATGATGTTTTCAATATAGTCTTTTCTCAAGGATTCATATGCTCTTTCTGACAATTTTTTACAGAGGTTCTTTGAGAACCTCTCCAAAGTATTGACTTGAGTGATCAGGAAATGAAGGTGTCTTTGGATTTCTTTGTCAGATTTTCCATGTGAATCTCTTTTAGAGATATCCTCTGCTTGTTGAGCCTTAATTTCCAAGTATTCTTCAATATTATTAGGCCTAGGATATCCTTCAACTGATGGCAAACTCCTTTTAGCAGGGTCATCCTCAAAGTAGAAGGATTTGATCTCTTCTCTGACTACTTTAAGTTCTAGAGGATATTTGACACCTGTAGGAGTGATGGAAGTGGTTGGTTGTTGAACTTGGGCTGAAGAGAGAGGAACAGGGTTTGGTATAGTGACAAGTGATAAAGGTTGTGAAGATGTTGGAGGTGGTGAAGGATCATTATCTTTTAGGATTAACCTTCTCCTTTTTGGTTTAGCAGAGGCTGATGATGTTTTGGATGGTTTAGTGATGGTGTCTTGAGTGGTGGTGATTGTAGTGGAAGTGATTGAAGTAAGAGGTTGCTGCTAACAGTTGTTGAAACAACTGGTGTTTCAACCATTGTTTTCATTACAACTGGTGATGTATCTTCAGCTGTCTTCTGCTTTTTGGCAGGAGGTGATGGTGATTTTGTAGTAGTTTTTGATGGTGGTAAAACAGTGGATGTGGTGTGTGTTGAAGTGGTGGTAGTTGTTTGGCTAGCAGTTGTTGAAACCACTGAAGTACCAACAGTTGTTGATACAGCAGGAGTTTTAACAACTGCTGGTTTGGGAGATTTATGTTTGGAGCCTTTTGTAGGTTTAGAAGCATGTTTTGTTTTTCTGGAAGGTGTGGTCTTGGGTTGCCTCACATTTCTTGTGGACTGATTTCTTTTTGGCTCAGGATTTTCTTCATCCTATGGCTCAGAAACATCCTGCTCATTCATCTCCATAAAAACTCTTTTCTCTTGCTCCCACCTGGCTTTATCCTTTGCCTCCCTATCCTTTTTAACCCTTGCTTTTGCATCAGCAATGGCATTTGTAGTAACATCAATCTTTTTACTACCATCTGGTAAGGGAATGTCTTCAAGCATGCTTGAAGTTGACCCATCAATGTACAACCCATCTTCATATCCCCTTTTCTTCCACTGCTTTATTTTCTCCCCCTTTTTGGCATTAGCTGTTGGAGGGTTATCTACAAAGATAACAGAGGGAGGAGCAGTGCCAGTGGTGTTCAGCAAATGGGCCTTTATTGCCTTGATATTTGCTTGGGTGTCTTTAAACCTTGTTTCCATGAGATTTCTGATCTTTTGAACTTGTATCTCATGTTGCTGATCAGCTAATTCTCTTTGATGTTGGAGCAGTGGTTGAAATAAAGTCCAAAGCTCATTTGCAGCAGGTCCAGGTTGTGGTGCAGATGCTTGAGCTGGAGCAGCAGTGGTTAGGACCTTTTGAGCTTTCAACAACTGTCGCATCATATCTTTTATTTCAGCAACAGATGTATCAAGATTATCAATTCTAGCCGTCAATTCCTGATATTTTAAATCATCACCCAACTTAATAGGATCATTTGATTCCCCACCGGCAGTGGTTGTACCAATGTGTGACTTAGGGAATGAATTCCAAAAGTCACCCATTGATGCTCTTGTTCTTGGTACTGGGGTCTTCTTCCTTCAACACTTGATAGCCTTTTGATGGTACCAGTGGTCATAACAAACTCACTAGTGGATATCAGAGGTGCTATGGAAGGAATTTTCTTCAAAGGAGTCTGATTGATGAAAAAACTGGCCAAATGTAGATATGTGGATCTAACATTTGTAGTTGCTGCTCCACTTGAACTACTGACTGGAATTTCAGGCAATTCCAGCAGTGTTGCCTCCTCATTTGTTGTTGGTGGGCTAACAATGATAGAAGCACCAGACTCAGTCACTTGTTGATGTATATTCTCATTGACAGGTGATTGAGAAGAACTGATTTGTGTCTGGGCAATATCAACTGCATCCAACAAGGGTTGGAATTTGTGAGGTGAGGATAGGGGTGGAAAGAGAATTTACCCCGGGAAGTGGGCTGTGGATGATGGAATCAAGTGATTCCAGAGTATCATAATTTGGTGTCCATGTGCTTACAACCTGATCTTTTTGTGAAGATACAAGAGGAGTTTGAGGCAAGGGTGGAGATCTTTCTTCCATCTGCTGGGAGGAAGTAGCAGCAGTGGTTATTGGTGACATTTGTGTTGTCACTGGCAGTGGCTCTGGGATCTCATCTTCCAGAGTTGCCTTTTTAGTGGGTTTGGGGGGCTTTTTGGATGATCTCTTTTTAGGCTTTTTGGTAATGGCAGGTGTGGGTTTCATAGTAGTGGGTGTGCTACTATGATCACCTGGAGCAGTGGGCTCAACAGCAGATACCTGGGAGCAGTGGTAGCTGCTAAAGTCTGCTCAGGCACCTCTGCTTGTGTTTTTGCAGGTGTTAACATTCTAGTGAATGTTTCAGATGTTAAACCATTTATTTGAAAAGATTCACCTTGGATGAGCAAATTTTCATTTTCCTTTCCGAATTTTTGTTTAAAATAGTAGCTTAGGAACCTGGAAAAAGTAAAAATGATTTGCTATCAACATTTTTTACCAGGTCATCAAAGATCTCCTGGGAATAGTTAAAATTTTCATTATGTAAAATAGCAAAACCTAGATATTGGATCTTTAATGGTATTTCGTTAAAAGCAGTTGTTTTATTTGAAACACACATCAAAAGGGTATGGAATATAAACCTTGGTGCAGAAGGGAAGAAGCCTTTTTGTAAGGTGTCCCTTTTCATTTCTGCACCATACCCTCTCTCCAGAAAATCATTTTGATACTCGTGTTTAGGGAAAGAGGTTTTACCTTGCTGATCATCGAGTTCAAACACTTCTGAAATGGATTGTGGGGTGATTGGAATCTTTTTACCCTTTATGGAAGAATTAATGGCTATAATTGTGTGACCTTGAGACTCAAGTGTGGCATTTTTCCAAAATTTTCTCTGGGTTTGTTCGTAAATAGTAGCATCAGCAGTTAACAAAGTTTTGTACTTTGAAGCTGCAAGGGCGTCAATGATGGAATCGAAGGTTTTGGTGGTGGTGGGTTTTGTGAGTAGACCCAAGTAATTGTGAGGGGATTTGTATGGGATATCAATGGGTTCAGTGGCCATTTTAGTAACCTTTTTGGAAGATGATGAAGATTTTGATTTTGATTTTATCATTTTGACGAAGAAGAACGATGATTGATTTGAGAAAGAGGGATGGAAACTGCTTTGAGAAAGGAATTTTGGAATTCAATTCGACAGTGTAAAACCCTGTTTGGGGGTTTTGATCAGGGTTTTATAAGGGAAAAAGTGAATGCTGATGTGGCAGCGGTTACAAAGATCTGACCGCTATGTACTGTCCACCTGCCAACCTCTGATGAGAAGATGAATAATGGAAGACAGTTGTTTTGAAAACCACTGATGAAGCAAATACCAGTGGTTGCAACGGTCATAATGAGAACAGTGGGTGATTTTAACTATCAGTGGATAGCCTTATCAGTGGATGAAACACTGATTTTGAACAACAGTGATTACCAAGAAAATGAGAGAACATGGGTTGACTTTCAGCAGTGGACAACATTTAGGAAACATATGTTTGAACAAAACAGTGGTTATGGCAGACTTTTAAGGATTTAATGAAAAATTCATTTTTAGCCATTTTTAAAGATGGATTTTTGATTTTCTGAAAACATTTTAATGCTTTTATTCATAGAAAAACAAGATTTTGCTTGTTATTCCATGTTTAGCATGCTAATCCTAGAGATCAAGCTTTCAAAGGTGGATGTACCTAATTCTTTTGTTAGCACATCTGCCAGCTGATCTTTAGTTGGTACATGGTGCAGAGAAATCAAACCTTTTTCATAGCAATCCCTCACAAAGTGATGTCTGATATCAATGTGCTTGGTGGTTGAATGGGAGACTGGATTTTTGATGATATTTTCTGCTGCCTGACTGTCCAACATGAGAGGTGTCTGTAAGGCAGTGATACCAAAATCCAGCAATTGATTTTGAAGCCAAAGCAGTTGGGCTGTACAACTTGCAGCAGCTATATACTCTGCCTCAACAGTGGATGTGGAAACAGCTTCTTGCTTTTTGCTTTGCCAAGACACTAAGCAACTGCCTAGGAATTGGCACCCTCCTGAAGTGGACTTCCTTGTCTTGTCACATCCAGCAAAGTCACTATCTGAGAAACCTGAAAACTCAATTTTACCATCTGCTGGATACCAGATACCAAGTGTGGGAGCACCTTTTAGGTATCTGAATATCCTTTTTACAGCAATAAGGTTTGACTTTCTTGGGGCTGATTGGGACCTTGCACAAACACATGTTGCAAACATGATGTCTGGTCTAGATGCAGTTAGGTACAATAAAGACCCAATCATGCTTCTATATAAAGTTTGATCAACCAAATCATCCTTTTCAACAGACATGACAATTTTATTGGTTGCAATGGGTGTACTGCATGACTTACAATAATCCATCTCAAATTTCTTTAAAAGTTCTTTGGCATATTTTCCTTGATGGATAAAAGTGCCCTTTTGCAGTTGCCTTACTTGGAGACCAAGAAAGCACTGGAGTTCACCCATTGTACTCATTTCAAACTCAGCTGTCATGAGTTGCCTAAACTCTTCACACATTTTGTTACATGTGCTTCCAAAGATGATGTCATCCACATAAATCTGGACAATCATCAAATCCTTTCCTCTCCATTTTAAAAACAATGTTTTATCTATTTTACCTCTTGTGAAACCAATGGATAGTAAGAAATTGGAAAGAGTTTCATACCAGGCTCTTAATGTTTCTTTCAGGCCATACAAGGCTTTATTTAGCTTGTAGACATGATTTGGATTAAGTGGATCCTCAAAACCTAGATGTTGACAGACATACTCCTCTTCTTGAATCTTACCATAGAGAAATGCACATTTGATATCCATTTGATACACTTTGATGTTGTGGTTGACAGCAAAGGCCAGTAATAATCTGATAGCTTCAAGTCTTGCTACACGGGCAAATGTTTCATCATAGTCAATGCCCTCTTCCTGTCTGAACCCTTGAACCACATGCCTAGCTTTATTCTTGACAACAATACCCCTTTCATCAGTTTTATTTTTTGAAGACTCACTTTGTGCCAATGGGACTTACACCCTCTAGCAGTGGTACAAGTTCCCATACTTGTTGTCTTTTGAACTGTTGGAGCTCCTCTTGCATGGCTTCTACCTAGCTGTTGTCTTTCAGTGCCTCTTGGTACTTAACTGGCTGATGGAGTGATAGGAAACCAGCAAAAAGATAGATGTTTTGGGATTGACTTCTTGTGAACACCCCTTCACTGATGTTGCCAATGATTTGGTCAGGTGGATGAGACTTCAAGAAGATTAAATCTCCTTTGTATGGAACAATGGCATTGAATGGTGAGGGTTGCAGATGTGATTCATCTGAGCTAACCACTGCTGGTGACTTTGATGTTCCAGTAGTGGCTTCAAAAGGTGGTGGAATAGGAGGTAATGGTGTGGACACATGCTGACTTTTATCCACTGTTAGGGGACTTTTGTCAACAGTGTTTGATGATGTGGAAGCAGGGGTTGATGGGCTACTTTGATCAACAACTATTGAGGTAGCAGTGGTTGAGCTTTGACAGCTATTTTGTACAACTGCTGCTCTTCCCATTGAGGCAGACTTTTGTTGAGGATTGATGACTTCATATCCATAGTCTGATGATGAACTTTCTGATGGACCTGCACTGTTAGTCTTGACAGCAGTATTTTCAAAAGTAAATTTATCAAGATCAAATAACTCTGCAGGATTTGCTGGGATTTTTATTGATGAAAGTTCATTAAACTTTACATTCAAAGTCTGTTCCACTATTTTGGTCCTTGTGTTAAACACTTTGTAGGCCTTAGCAGTAGTTAGGTATCCCAGATGATAACCACAATCAATTTTGGCTGTAAACTTAGAGATAGAATCTTTTAAGTTTAAAATGAAGCATGGGCTACCAAAAACTTTGAAATATGAAATCAATGGCTTTATTTTATACAGCAGTTCATAGGCAGTCTTTTGATGCCTGGGGTTGATTAAAACTCTGTTTTGGACATAGCAAGCTGTTTTTACTGCTTCAGCCCAAAAAGTTAATGGCAAACCTGAATCAGCAAGCATGGTTCTGGCAGCCTCAATCAAATTCCTGTTCTTTCTTTCAACAACCCCATTTTGCTCTAGTGTTCTTGGAATGCTGTATTGCCTCACAATTCCTTTTGACACACAGAAATCATCTAACTCCTTATTTCTGAACTCTGTGCCATTGTCACTTCTGAAGATTTTTACTGGAAATTCAAACTGCTTTTCAACCTGTTTCACAAAGTCTTGCAGAATGCCTGCAGTCTCATCTTTTGAGTGTAAAAAGTAAGTCCATGTAAACCTAGAAAAGTCATTAACAATAACCAAACAATATCTTTTCTTCCTAAGACTCATGACTTTTGTGACACCTGTGTCTATAATCATTGTGAACAATTCATTTATCAATAAAACAATGTTATATGACCCTAATGTTTGTTTGTTTATGTTTGATATTTTGCATGTTTTGATTTTCGTTCAATTTCAAACTCTATATCACTTTCTAGAGAGTTATACGCAAACTGGTGCGTAAACGTAATCAGTTTAACACGACAAACACTCCGGAACATCAACATATGCTTAAAATACCTTAAATAACCTTTACATAACTTAGAAATAAGTTTTGAAGGCTTTCATATGGCAAAATCAAGTTTATTCGCTTACAGGGACTAAATTCGACAAACTGCGAAAGTATGCCGATTCGTACTGTAACGGACATTCTGGAACTTGATCATAAGTTAAACATACCCTAAATATCCTTTAAATAGCTTAGAAATAGGCTTTGAGGGGTTCGGTATGCTAAAATAAACTTTTTGGTCATTCAGGGACTAAAAGCCTCAAAAAGTGCATAAGTTTGCATTTTCGCGCATATCTGACGTTCTGAATACATCCGGACATCCAAAAATTTATGTAATCATTAAAATATTTTATTTTAGTGATTGCCATGAGAAAATTCCATTCGTCGCGTAATTTGGGTCGTTTTTCGCGTCCGTTCGTGCTTCGTCGTAATTAACTAAATAACGTGATCGTACGACCAAACGAACCGACATCCGACATATTTTTGAGCATGTTTCATGTCCCCTATACTTAGGCATCTTTGTAGAGCCTTGAAAATGGTTTAACGGGCCTTAAAAGTGTCGAAAAAGGCCTTAAACACATGCATGGACTGAAACTGCAACATTTGAAACTTGTTCTGCTGATCTGAACCTCAGGCGGGTCGCGTAGCCTTTGCCTGTCCCTTACGCGGGCCGCGTAGAATCACCAGATCTGCACATAATCAATTTTCCAGCTGTTCCAGCTGTTTTGGGCACTTGCAAATGGTTTTTAGGATACTATGGGCCATTTTTAACGTGCCCATGGTTTTGCAAAACCATGGGTGCACATGTACGGTTGTGATCGAAGCTCGTTTTACGATGAACGATCTTAACGGTTGTATGAAAACTATATATACCCCCACCCATTTCACTCCCAACTCACACTTGATTCAGAAATTTCTCAAAGTTGGAGTAGCACTTCATACCTGAGAAATTTTGGAATCAAACCTCCTTTCTTGGACCTTTTGTAAGTCCTCTTTCGTTCTTTTATGCGTTTTTAGCACAAAAGTCAAACAGTGTTTGACTTTCAGCTTTGACCAGTTTATGGTCAACATGAAGTTCGTTTGAACTTCGCAACGTGAGCGTAATCACGATGGTTATAGTCCCTAGTGACTATACCTACTGATTACCACGTTGATTAGGTGTAGAGACGAGTCGTAGTTTCGGTCAAAATACGCTTTAGCGCGTATTTTGCAACCAAACTACTTTTGGGTATCAAGACCCTTTGTCTTGATACCAAACCTGTTTTCAAACTTCGTTAAACATGTTTTAACATGTTTAGCTCGTCACTTTAGGTTTAGTGCTTATATAGGGTCGTAAAGGTAAGCGATCTAAACAACCGCTTAGACTTTTGAACCGGACCCGTTTGGTCGATCATTAGGATCTGACCAAACACATTAGGTGACCATAGTTGTATATGGAATAACCTTCTGAGGTTATACCTTATGGTCACGACGTTTAGTTAGTTGTATGATAGGTAGTTTATATGCCTTAGGAAAATGACCAAAATGCCCTTTTTACGCATAAATTTATTTTAAGCATATGTAACCTAAATTTTGACATCTAAACTGATTAGGCAACAATATTAGACATATTAAAGCATATATTACTTTTCATAGGACTAGTTAGGCGGTCGGAACGCGTTTTACGCGAACGACGCGTTAAAGTAGCGTAAGCTACCTAAACGGGTCGTAATGGGTCGTAAGCACTTAGATTAGGTTTCGTTTTAGTATGTAGACTTTGTTAAACCATATTACATGAGTTCCCATACTCATTTGATTTACAAACCCTCATTCTATCCGATCCTCCGATTTAGGTCCGGTTTATTAACGTAGTTACCTATATTAGGTGTCGTTTGATTTCCGTGATTCTCTAGCATTGCTTGGTTGTTATCCAAGGACTATTGAGCAATCTCAAGTGAGTACATAGTCCCCTCTTTTTCTGTTTTTCAAACGTTTTGGGGTGAAACACATGTTCCTACTTGTTACTTTCGTGCTTTCCATGTTTTCATATCATATGCTTGTTATGTTCATTAGTACACTTCTAGTACATGATTTCATTATGTTTTTGCTATGTATGTCCATTTGTTGCATACTTAGTACATCATTTTACATTACATTTTATGCTATGTATGTCCGTTTAGTACATACTTAGTACATTGTTTTACATTACATTTCACGCTATGTATGTCCGTTTAGTGCATACTTAGTGCATTGTTTTCCATTACATTTCACGCTATGTATGTCCATTTAGTGCATACTTAGTGCATTGTTTTACATTACATTTTATGCTATGTATGTACATTGTTGCGTACTTAGTACATTGGTTTTACATCACATGCTTACATTTTGGTATGACATTTGGTTTGTTTAAATGGAACAAAAATAGGTTCATTAACATTGGCCATGCCGTTCGTTAGTAGGTAGTGGTACCATAGGAATTGACAACTCCCGTTCCTGACATCCTAGGTATGTTTGGATGAAAGGAATGACCGAATTCGATACACAAAACTCAGATAAACCTTTAATTTGTTTAGGGGTTTGTCACCACAGTCTCAAGGCTTGAATGTATGAATTTTTACAATACCGCATAAACGTTCGTATCAGTAGAGCATGCATTTATTTCACAAAACATAACATTGATTTAAACTGTGTTTTACTTCAATACCTTGTTTTGTGCATTTTACCTATGGTTAGTTGATATATTTCACTTGCCATACATGATATTTGATTACACATTACATGATTTACATTTGACATAAACATTTAACATTGGTTTACACATTATGTAGGATCGAATTCGGACCTAAACGAGTCGCGTAGAAGAGTTTATCTCAGTTTGAACGGCGGAAATAGACAAACCGAGTACAATTCAGCAAGTATACACACTAAACTGTCGATATTATTGATCTGGACAATGTTTACAACCTATCGACACTTCGGCAGCACTTCGTGGCTCACCGGAAGACAACACCTAGAACTATTCTGTGATTCCGCTCATATGACCTATTTATAGGCCACACAGGTTCGCTTACACGGTCATGACATAAAAGCGGAATTACAACCTGACACATAAACGAAATCACATTGACATATGAGCGAACCTATCTTGACACATGAGCGGAATCATCTTGACAAATGAACGAAATCAGTATATATACTTTGACCGAAATCCAACTTTGTCATCCTTTATCTTTTGTCTCATGTTGGATGATGTCATTAATGACTACATCATTATGATGTCATCATCCAAGATGATAACATCATCTTCTTTCGGATCCGCACTGAGACTGAGACTCGATATAAGACGTAGTTGACAGATGAATGCACTAACAGACTCCCCCTCAGATGTTGACGAGTCTTAAGTGTCGAGTCTTCTCAGTCTTCAGTCTTTATCAGCTTCAGGCTCCCCCTTTTATCAAGCTTCCGTGCTTTGGGATCGACACCTAGCTTTCCATCTACAAACTTCTCTTTGCTTCAAGCTTGTCTTCAGACTCCCCCTTAGACTCTGCTCTCGGGATCGTAATCTGGTACATCTGCAATCACTCAAACATTCATAAGTACAATGTTTTCGTATTATCAAACAAATTCTCTAACCCACTCCCCCTATCAACAAACTGTATAGATTTGGCAGCATTAAAGAATCCAACTCCCTCACAGTTTATCATCCAAGTTCAAGTTAATGACCTTGGAGATATCACAAACTGTTTTTGAAATTTTTGATTTTAAATCAAGTTTCAAATTAATGAACTTGTTTTATTTTCAGAAACACAATCAGCTTACTTAGATTTTGAAACTCAGCATTTCAGATATCAGTTGTCGAAAATAAAGCAGAAATCAAAATCTTTTTGTATTTTCTGAAAATATAAAGCAGTAAAGAAATATGTACAAACATATTTACAAACAATATTTTTGTTTGAGTATGCGTCAGAGGATCATATCAGTTTTCGACAAGTCACAAGTACCGTTGAGCTTTTTAACACTTTAAGTATTAAACAATTCACTTAGATTGTCGATATACTTGTCCACTTAAATTTTCACACAAATTTCAACTGATTCAGGATACGAATTAGGTGTATTAAGAACTTAAACCTATTCATGTGTCCCACCTCTTGAATATACTCCCGTATCCAGAATCCCAATAATCAGTCTTACAGGTGAGTATACTACAATGATATCTGTATATAAATTAGGTATGCGAGGGCCGAGGGATCTCAGGTCGATACTTCCGTATACGCAGAGAGATATCAGCTTCGACTTTACGATATGTCCCCTTTAGAGGATCTTTTTGCTTACAACAGCAGCGACTATCAATTTTATTGTTTCATCGGCATGCTGAGGGTTTAATGCTATGTTTCAAGCATTGCAGAAAGTATTATCCAAGGACTAGGTCAGAACTACCGTTCAGCAGAAGTCCCGGAATAATACCCCAGACATCATTGAGTATAAAGACCTAGTATATCAGATTATGAGACCTTTCAAACGAGATTTCAGGGGTTACCTATATATCCAAGTAGTGTTCCCCACGAAATAAGCAAGTTTGAATTTAGGTTTATATCCCGAAAAGTTTACTAAATGTATAAAAATCTACCGACACATCATCAGTGAGACTGTTTAACGCTATTTAATCATTCCATTTCTTTAGCATACTGTAACTGTCTACTGATGTACTATCATTTCCTCTTTTTACGCAAAAACTCAAATTTTTGAATTTTATCATGTTTTTGACTTTTTCAAAATTTTCAAATGTTTTTATATTTTCTAACAATATTTCTCCCCCTAAAATGCAAAATCATTTAAAGAAAAATTTGACAACCAACACTGATAGCTTTGTCTCGCCATCCATTTTATGCTAAAAGTGTACTGATTTGCAGAAAATCTAACATACCCCCATGATTTACAACCCATTGATCTTAATAGTTTGAAAACCGTTTTTCAATCTGATGAAAGTAATCATGTTTGTTCAGCCGTGAGGGTTTCGGCGTATTCAATCAAAAACTCCCCCTTACAACAAACTATTTTCCCATAATGATTTCAAAACACTTAAGTTTGTTTTAATCAGAATGGTTTTTCCGGAAAAATTAGTTTGTTTATCCATCACTTGTGGATTCGGGGTCATCACATAACCTTGTTCTCTTTAAAAATGTTTTTATAAATTTTTTTTTAACAATATAAGATCAAACACCACTATCACTTGTATAAAATCAAGTACAACTTAATGTCCTTGATTAACCACTTGTAAGACGAAATATCACAGTTACCATCCTGTGAATTTCTCAAGAATGATGCCGATACCTGCTTCACACTTACCAACCTGGAAACTCCGGCAAGTCAGGAATTCAACCAACAGATTTTGACACCCAAGCCTGACCAGCCTTAGGTGTATTTTGAGCTTTTCTCTTTTCTTCATAAAATTCTTTCACTCCTTTTTCCTTACCATCAGCCATCTTACTAAAAATATGTTCAACATTGCTATTAAACATTTTTCTAGTTTCAACACCTTTTGATTTTAGGTTTGCGGCTTGTAATGGTGGAAAATTCTCATCATTCATTAACAGAACTGTCTCTTCCTTCTTTACCTCAACTTGTGGCTCATCTAATTTTGTGGAATCAGATTCATTGCCTGATCTTGGCTTGTCTGACTTGAATGAGCCAGATTCATTGCCAATAACTTTATTTTTCCTCTTGTTTGTCCTCAGATTTGCATCTGAAGAATTCGATTTGCTTGACTTTGCCGTCCAGTGAATCGATTCATCAGAACTTTTATTCGAAC
>JARYGA010042528.1:0-12021 GCA_030545235.1 Helianthus tuberosus
AAGAATGCTTTATTTTACTTCATTTAATATAAGTATTTAATGTTACTATAAGGGTACATTGGTAAATATACATAGGAAACTAATTTGTAGTTTCCTCTTTAATAGCTAACTACATGAAATTTTTTGTAACTTATCTTCTAAATATATATTTTTTCAAAAAAATAAAATAAAATAATTTAAAGTGTAAGATAAATTACGAGTTGTGTAGGATAAATTTCAACGTGTAGGATGAATTTCGAAATATGTAGGATAACTTTTGATGCGTGTAGGGAAAAATGTTAGTGTGGAGGATAATAGTCTTTATGACTAATTAATTTGTAAAAAATGATAATAAATGAGATAAGTGAAAAAACTATTTAATGTTTTACAAAACTACCATTTGTTCTTTTTCTTCTCAATTAAATTTTCTTCTCAAATGAACCTTCCCCTAGTATGAAATTGTCTAAATGTTAAAAATGGTATCAAAGTCAACACATAATCGAGGATGAACGATGAGTCTTTTCTTCATTGAGGTGATTGAGGAATTAGACATGTCTCACCATCCTAATTGGGATGGCGGGACAAACCTCAACGAGGACGATGAGTCCATAATGGTAACACTTTAGTCAAATTCTACATCGCCAATGAACATGAGAGCTGTTGAGTTTATAAAAAAAAAAATTGGCCTTACATATCATCAACGTGTTTTAAATGCATTGCTTTGGATGAGAGAATGTCACAACTAAACTTGGTTCAATGGTAGCATTTCAAAGATGGGTGAGCTATTGAAAAGTTTTCATGTAGGCAAAAACAGATTACAAGCTCCTCATAAGTAAAATATAAACAACATATGTTGATATATGGTACCATATATAACTTACGGTATGACCCAACCCGTCAGTGGCGGAACCACACTTTGAACAACGGTGTCGTCCGACACCATTGAATTTTGTGTAGCAAATACAACGCATAATAAGAAAAATTCGGGTGACACCGTTCTTTTTTTACGAGCGACACCATTGTCTTTTTACAAACGACACCGTTGTTTTGTTTTCTTCTAAAAGAATTACTTAATAAACAAATTTATATTTCAAAAATTAAGCCCAGTTACTTGAATTTAATTAGTATACTTTAAATCATTAAAGTTCCATGTCTAATTGGTTTTGTTTTAATTGTTTAACCTAACAGGATGTTTGATGATCATTGATGCGTGCACTTGTTTGTTATAATGAAAAAGAGTTTTTTTTTTTTTTTTTTGCAAGTTGCCATTTAAAACATTATGAATTGTTTTCAAAACATGAAAATGCGTACATATCATCTATTAAATGCATTTTTTTACGTATTTCAAATGACTTTGTATTTTTATTATGTGTTTTTATTCAATAACATTGTACTTTTACAGTGATATTTGCTTTTATTATGTGACTTGACCCGACTAGATCCGAACCGATCTAAAAAGTTCGACTCCGGGTTACTATAAACCAGGGGATCCATAAAAAATGATACCATAAGAAAATATTTCTTGCTCCGTCACTGCAACCCGTATTGTTAATCTTATCCGAAATATCAATGTTTATACAATCAACTTTGGAGGTTCCTAAAGCTAATCAACATCTAAGATCACCGATGCGAAATCCATCGCATAAATGCCCAAAGGTGACTTGTTTGAGGTGAAGTTGTGTTATAAGTTGAACAACTCTATAACTAAACTAATAAACTTGTTAGTTTTACCTACGCTATACACGATCAAACTAACTCAACAATATACGTATTGTTTACCTACCACACTCGACCATGTGTGAATAAATTAGTTACAATGTTAGACCACCAATCAATATCCTGTAGTATGGACTAAGTGTCAATTTACCCAATTGTTTTATTATGAGAAATTACAAATATATTCATTAATCAAAACCACTTTCAGATTTGGCCATCTCATGCGTCCTTGGAGCGACGCATCATGCACATGATGTGTCTGGAAGTGCACATGATGCGTCTTTGGAAATCCCTTCATTTATGCGTCTAAAAGGGCATGGGACACGTCTTCGCCCACCTGCAACTTTTGAAATGTTACGTGTCCATTTTTATTGGGTGCTTGAGAGGTCTACATATGGATGCTTCAGGTGTTTGAGAGGTTGCTTCAAGGACACATAAAGTGGCCTTTTTTTGAAAGTCACAGTGGTCAACGGCTATTTTCGTAATTTTCTCTTTTATTAATGTGTTTCGGCCGACATTTTAGTGTATCATAATATATAAGAGAGAGAGGAAAGTGTTTTTGTAGTTACTATCCAGGCCAAAATCCACCAATTCTCATATTGTGGCCATGTGGGTAGGGATGTTCACGAGCCAAGCCGAACCGAGCGGACCTTTGCTCGTGCTTGGCTCATTTACAAACCGAACCGAGCGGAGCGGCTCATTTAAAACCGAGCCTCAAATCAAGCGAGCATTTTCGAGCAGTAAATATTCCGAGCGAGCGTCGAGCGAAGTCCGAACGATTTGGACAACCGTGTCGCCCCATTTATATTTGCTGAGATAGATAGTGACAGTGTTTGGTCACAAGTTTTTATGTCTTAAAAAACATACACATTTCGTGACATAATATTTTTCTTATGAATAACAATGTTGTGGCCGACGAGGCGTTGATCATATTGCACGAACAAATACGTTGAGAGCAGGAGACAATCGACTTAGGGTAACATGATGAAACATTGTGGCGATGAGCAGCCTATCGTTTATCGATTTAGGGTTTAACTTTTAGATTTGATATTAATTTTTTTATTGGCGTGGTTGGGCTAGTATGTATAGATATAGTTGTAAATTTGTATATAGCGGACCAAAATCTAATAGAGTGGTATATATAAAACTATAAATTTAATTTATATTCAAGTATATATGTATGTGTAATGTGTGTATATATAGGTGTGTGTGTGTATATATATGTGTAATTTATATTTGTGTATATATATGTGTATATACATGTTTATATATGTATGTGTATATGTATACGTGTATATATATATATACTAATTAAAAATAATAATTCGAGCCAAACCGAGCCGAGCGGACCTTTGCTCATGCTTGGCTCGTTTGCAAACCGAACCGAGCAGAGCGGCTCGTTTACAACCGAGCGTCAAATCGAACGAGCATTTTCCGAGCAATTTCCGAACGAGCGTCGAGCGGCGAGCGATTTGAACGGCCCTACATGTGGGGTGTGTATCACACTTATTGACTCTTACAACTTGAAACATTAAAGTAGAGTTGCTATCATCTCACTATTCCTTTATTTTTGACCTTTTATTTGTTTCTTTGATCCCTTCAAGTAAGTGGAATCCATCCAGAATAGACATATTCTTGGATATTAATTACCTCCATTTGGCCAATCTCAAATCAATACACTTATATTGACCCTTGACTCTATCTCTAATCAAGATTCATTCATTACCTCCATTCTTATAAATTCACATGATTCAACTAATAATATCATCACTCTCATCAAAAGTTAATATATCTTTACACCATCAACATGAACATGGAGTCACTAGATGGCGATGATAGCGCATTCTACGAAGACCTCACAAGGCACATATTGATGCTTATGGATGATGACAATGAAACGCATGTTGGGTCAAAGATACAAAGGAGATCGTTGAATTATGGTGCCCGCGGTGGTGGATTAGGGGCGTTCGGCGACTACTTTAGTTGGTGTGAGAGTGGGAGGAGGTTTGAAGTGCCTATTTGGATGGAGAGGTTGTGGGCTAGTAACGCCGCCGGGACAGGGGTGTTTATACCGCGGGTGGAGGCGGTCGCCGCGGGCAAGTCGAGGAGAAGAAGGCAGAATAAACAAAGAAAGAAGAATGTTAACGATGGAGGAAGGGTACATTCATCGGCCGGACATAGGATTCATGGTTGATTATTGTATGTGCATATAAGTTAGATTCATGCATTCTTTTTTAGATAATATTAATTGTGATGACATATGGTTGTACTAATAGGAGTCAACAAATTATGGGTCAATTTATAAATTTTACACATAGTTTAGAGCATCACAAGAGATTTGAAAACAACTAAAAGTATCAATAATCTTTGCAATTGGTTGGTGAAAATAAAAAAGATAGGCAGAATATTGCTTTGAGGGCTCGGAGTTCCGACGACACTATCTCACCGGTAAAACGCCCATATGGATCACATCTCCATCGTTTCTTCGTATGCCCATAAAAAAGAAAATAAAATTCTTGATTTTTATAGTATAATTTCTTTAAAAAAAAGATAATGATACATATAAAATTTATTTGAGTTTAGAAAAATGATAAAATTATAATCTAATAAAAACTAGTTTTTTTACGTCATGCGTTGCGGCGAAACCGAACAAATGGTAATGTAAAACAAACATGATTTGAAAATAAAACATGTTCTTTAGAAAGTCAAACCATCAGAACGGTTTAATTTATCATCGTACCGTTTTAGAATACCAAAGAAGAGTATCAGTTGGCTACAAAGCCAATATTTCCTACAAAGTGTAGGAAGCCATAGGAGAGTGACATGTGGCAATTAGATTTTTTAATAAAAAGGGCACTAAGGTAATTTGATAATTATTTTATTTATGAAATTTATTTTATTATCAACAAACTCAAGAGAATTTTAAGGAAACTTAATATCTCCTTGATTTGTGTTGGAGGTTATCAAAATTACTGGCATTTCATGCGATTTTCATATCTTATTCGTAAATCAATTGTTTGATAAAAAATAATGGCTTCTTCAACAAGTTCTTGACGATGTGTTTTACTAGTTAAAAGGTTAATGTTAATGTGTTATAATTCCTTTAGTATTAAATGTGGTTTTAATTAATGAAACACAGTTCACTAATAGATATTGGTATTGTGTTTTAGCAGTTAACAGTTAATAAACGCCGTCCACTGAGAGATATTGATGTGTTTTACCAGATAAAACACAATGTGATGAACCAGATGATATACACTGTCTTGACGCTGTGTTTTAGCAGTTCTAGTTTCTTCACATTGTGTTTTATCATAGTGTTGTGTTTTACTATACTTGAAGTTGGATACTGGATGTGTTTCATAGCAGTGTGTTTTAGTGATAAAACACAATGTGACGAACCAGATGAAATACGAATTGAATGTGCTTTAGAAGAAGATGATGAATTGCGAATGGAATGATAAACATGGTATCAATCGTGCTTATATTTCAATCCGAATTTGTTATCTTGATCCATGATTCTAGCTATTTATAGAATGAAATAGGGTTTTCTATAATTGGTTTCAGAGGGGGGGGGGGGATCGCGAGATTGTAGGGGGTGTATCATTTATGACAGTTATTTGATTGATTTAAAACACATAAAATGACAAGACTACCCCTAACCTATTATGACAATTAATTAATCACACACAAATATTACAAAAATGCCATTGACTTGATCTTAACCATTAAACGCACTCATCAGACGGCTTAGATCACTTCCTACACTTTGTAGAAAAACATACTTTGCGCATGAACCCTACTCTACCAAAGAAATACTTTATTTTGAGTACAACTTCGTTTTTAACAAAACTTATAACGGAATGTCGAGGGAAAAAATCAAGCACAACTACGTACTTAAGTTTTTAGAAAAGAATTATAAGTGTAAAATATTAAAGAAGTATCAAATTAATTGAAAAATTAATATATGTTTTAAAAAAGAAAAAAAAATATTAAAAAATGGTAAAAGAAATTTATGGTTTTAAAAAAAGAAAAAGGTGATTAAGACGCAGATTGCTTTCGACATTTTTAGAATTCAATTTCTGATTTGATCGAACTAGTGTATATAATCTATACCTTGTAATAAAGCAAAACCATCTTAGGCCACTTGGCCTTCTCTTAGCCTATTATGATCCACGTGGCAATGATACGCTCCCTTAATTCTTGGTTTGAGCGGCAAAACAAACACTGAAGACAACTTTCTCCTTTACCTCTTCGGTAATACGTTTCCCTCTCAGAGCATTCACATTCTATCCATCAAAATATGTGAGAGGGAGTTTTTATATTATAAAGGGTATAAAAAGTGGTTGTGAGTGGAGGAGAGAGAAAATGTTACTGTTCATCTGTATATTTGGGGGGACACTCTTCACCCAGTATAATTTTTTTAATATATATTGAAAGTGGTTGTGAGTGAAGGAGAGAGAAAAATGTGATGATAATATTATTTAATTGAAAAGGAGAGAGAAAAAGTATTTGTTTTTAGTGGAAATATATTGATATAGGAGTTGTTTTTTAGTGGAATGTATGTATAATTTGATGGTTTGGATGTGAATGCTCTCATACCCTTTTCTCCAAAATATTGTTTCCAAACATAAAAACCTTTTCTTTCTACATGATTCTTCAAGTAAAAAAAACCCTAGATCTAACTATATTTTCATTGCTGATTGCCGATGGCGATGCTTATCTCAAACAATTAATCTGCGGATTTCTTTCATATATTGCTTCTTGAAGTCGGTAATTTTGTGCCCTGAATCCATATTCATGTTAAATCAAGTGTTTATTTGCTTAGATGTTATGAAATTAAAACGATTTGGTTTTTGTTTATGTTCGATAATCATTATTATTCTAGAGATTTAAAACCCTAACTGTATTTTAGTTTCCGATTGACAGTTTCAGTCTCCAGCGAGGTTTCCGGCTAGCTCTGGTGAGGGGGTGCCTGGATTGAAGGAGTGTCTTTTTTTTGTGTTATGATATATTATTTTTTATGTTTTGTTTTTCAGTAGTCATTTTGTGGGTATATCACCAATAGATGGATGGAATATGTACATGAATCTGGAAAAGGATGGACAGTCGCTTTTCAGTTTTATTCCCATGTTCTTAAATTCCAAAATGGAGTCCAGGGGGATTTGAATATATACTACAGACAATCAATAAAGTAGTTATCTCTAATTTGTATGTTCATATATATCATCTGTTATAGTTATCTCTAATTTTTGTATTGGTTTAACCTTTTTTTTTTCATAATGTGCCTTTTTGTTTGACTTTTCATAATTTTTGTATGTTTGCCTTTTTGATGTTGAAGCCGCTGGTTTTGATTTTGTTAACCAGATTTACATGTTCACCCCCCCCCCCCCCCCAAAAAAAAAAACTCTATTTTTTCATCTACATACAATTGTATCGACTATCGCTTTCCTACGGTTGGTAACCATTGTTTCATTAAATCTTTGAATAATAGTATATATAGACGTGTGTTTGATTTTGGCATTGTTTTGGTAATTTATTTTCGTGTTGCGATTCGTATTAGCATGTTCTAATGCCTTTAACTGATTTACTTTATAGTTTAGCAGTGGAGGGAAGGATTCCAATAGTGGCGATGTTGTCGAACAGAGGAATCCATATGCAAAATGTAGAATGCATCTTTTGCAACGGCGGGTTATCTATTAATTACCAGCAGGTTTGCGGAAGGAGTATGGTAACACATAAAAAAAGTTTGTTGAATATACCCTTGGGCCAAAACAGTGATACAATTTGTGAAAAAAATGAGTATAAACGACTTGGATTTTTCAGCGGCTTGGAGAAGATTGATTCATGCAGTCTATGCTTTAACGATGTCGAGAATATGGAAAACAACGAACACGGTTTATCACACAGTGTTCCGCCTTTAATTTTTCACCGGAATCATTGTTTTCCGTTATGTTTATCGCCACATGTCATCGACCGATCGACGATTGCAACTTAACTGACGGAGCTGTCGGAGACTGCAGAAAGAGAGGATGATTCGAAGTTACACTCGCTAAGGTATATTTGGTACTGATTTTGCATACATAGTTGTGTTTTTTTGTGACAATCTTTTGGCTGGGGCTGGAAAAACAATTGATTAGTGGACTAAAATGATCTTCTAGGAGCCCATAGCTTTTCTTTGTGACAATCTTTTGGTGAATAGCCATTTCATGTCTCATTTCTTGACTGTGTGTTTGTTGTATTTTGCTAAATGGATATACTGATTACATTGACATTAATGATTCCTAAATCCTAAAAAGTCTAACTTTTACTTTGAAGATTCAACCCAACCAATTTTCAAATTAAAATTCTCATAAGTTTTTTATATTGCTATTAATCCAATAGTCCCAAAAGTCAAGTTTCTACAAGATGCTATAGATGGTCAAACTAAACTTATTATAAATTTAGGATTGAGATAATTTTGCAACTTATATTATCGTACCCTTGGTCTCAAAAGTAACACTTATGTATTGATTAAATATATGTGTCAAAATTCTCTACATAAAGAATTAGAAATTTGACATATAAAAGTTCAAGTGACACTAAAGAAGCCAAATTGTCATATTATCCAATGAATTCCTAAGACTTTGATGAGAAACCAATAAAAGTTTCGAGTTTAATCTTATATAAAGAAAAAAAAAACTATTTTTTGTTTTTTGGGACTATTTTTTAGGTGTTACTAACATCAACTCGTTTAGCAAAAGTCATGGAGTATGCTGCTGGAGTAGAGCTTTTCGAGTGGATATGCCATGCAGGTAAATTCAGTGAAACGAGGCAAGTTTAATAAATGTGTGTGTTTTTTTTTTCTTTCATATTCTAAGTTGTTATTTGAATATGTTTTGTATGGTAATAAGCTGCTTTGATGGTGTTTGGTGTATGTAATAAGTTATTTTAATCAGTTCAATAAGCAATCCCAAACACCCCTCTAAAAGTAACTTATTTAGTTAACGCTCAAAAGTCAAATGTGGTCAAGATTTGTTCTTTTTACTTCGGTTTTCTTTTCTTATATGCACTTATATGCACCAGGCACGATTGCTCTATTCAGTTTGGTACTCTTTCAGTTGGATTAGAAATGGGTTGAAATGAGTTGTGATTTATCTCAAATGGGTCAAATAATATATCTAAAAATGGAACGATTTATATGCGTCAAACTGGTCAAACGGGTGAGAGTCATGAAAAGTTCTTTCGATGTACACAATATCATATATCGTCATATTTAAAGGTTTGTATTATTATTGTATTTGAAGCTTATTAGTCAACTTTTGACTTTTAGAAGTCAAGCTGAGACTTTTTTAAAAACATATTTGGTTCACATATATGTAATTTGGTTATTATGTTAATCTATGTAGGTATCTTACATTTGCTTTCTTGAGTTGGTATGTATGTATATGGATTATTTGATTCTCATTAATTACTATAAAGTTAAATGTTTTTATACAACCTTGTAGCTGCAAATATTTTTTTAGGATTCTGATTTGTTGGTTTGCTTTATAAATGAACAGGGAAGCACAACTGATTGGGGATTATAATAGATGGGATAGATAGAACCAGAAGATGGAAAAAAAGACCAATATGGGGTACCAAGTATCAAGATTCTCGGTGTCAATGGCAATTTGGTAGTTTCTTATAATTCAAGGGTGGAGTTAAGATTCAAACACAATAATGGAGTTTGGGTTGATTGGTTTACAGCTTGAATAAAGTATGCCACTGTTAACTCTACTAGATTTGTTGGAGATCACCGATGTATAGTAACTAACTTATAGGCTAGTACTACCCACCATATTATACACATACTTGGAGGTTAAAGATACAGACAAAACCATCAACCCAGTTTATTGTCCTTCAATCACTGAAGTCCTTCCTAATAAGGTTTACCTAAAATAAGGTTTGTTTGTTTTTTTTTTTTGTTTTTTTTTTTTGCAGTTTGCATTGGTTTCCGTGTTGATGTGGTAGTAATGAAGTATGCTCCAAGAATAGAGAGCCGCTTTCAAGTCATCTAACATTTTATGTGTGCCCCGTTTGATATAAAGCACAACCCATTTCATTCGTTAATATGACACTTTGTATTTTTTTATACACTTTTGATTTATATAGATCAAATAGCCCCTTACATACCTCCATATGCACAACGTTTGTGAATAAAAATTGAATTAAAAACCTAATCCAAAATGACATGTCATAAAAAGTCGTGGGTGATAGTTTCGTTATCACCGTTCTTCGTTGCAAGTCATATTGGCCAAAAGGCATGAAAAGATCATGAAGGTTTAGTTGACAAAAAGTTAATATGTAAAAGAGATGAGCGGATATACTATTGGGATGTGCTCAACGGTCTCAAAATATTAGGTTTACCAAATCATAGGTTAACGCTTCAACGTTTAGAATTTTTTATGTGTTTAGTTGGTGTTAAGCCACCCGCGAAACTCGCGGGTTCTTAGACTAGTATATAATAATAATTATATATACTATAAAATGTCCAAGCATTAGAAACTATAAGAACACCTAACAAACAATTTTTAGAATCGCTTAAATACTAGTATTTTCATAATGAGTGGTTCAACGCCAAATATCTAACAACGTTCAACCTCCACATATCTACAATAATTATTGTCAAATGTTTGTTAGAAAAATATTATTATATATTGATTGACTAGATAGTTTCTTATTAAACTTTTGATTATTGCTCACCTAAAATAACCATACAATTTTCATAATGAACGGTTCAACATCAACCATCTAAAACGGTTCAACATCAACCATCTTAAAACGTCCAACCTCAATATATACGATTTTTGTCAAATGTTTATTAGAAAGTGCTAGGCATACCCACCCATTGGAATACTGAATAGTGCTAGGCATACTGAATTTTTGTCAAATGTTTGTTAGAAAGTGCTTGGCATACTTAATAGTGCTAGGCCAGGAATACCGAAAAGTGCCAGACAGCTGCCTAGCACTCACCCATTGGCTCAAACAATTTACGATTTTACCCTCAGTTCACAATTACGCACCAAAAATAAAAAAAAACCCATATATTTTACCATTTTATTTTTTTAACGGCAGACTACCTCTCCGCTCTATAATTTAGGGGTTGTTTGGCAACATCTGAATGGTTAAGTGCTGAACCAGTAAGAGGTCTGAACAATTAAGTGCTGAACCAGTAAGATGTCTGAACCATTAAGAGCCTGTATAATGCTTAACCGTTCAAAGGCAAATGTCTGACCAATTCAGATTAGAGATCTTAACCATTCAGACTCTGTATAAATCTTAACCATTCAGAGGCAAATGTCTGAACCATTTAGACATCTGCTCATGAAACAAACAGTCTGAACCATTAAGTGCTGAACCAGTAAGAGATCTGAAACATTAAGAGCCTCATTAAGAGGTAAACAAACAGTCCCTTACTTCTTTTATTTAATGGCTAACAAATAAAAGGTCGACTATTCAGCATAACCCAATAGAAAAGGCTAACCCATAGGCCCGCGATCGCAGAAACACTGGGTGGGCCATGTCCACCGTCTCCAGTTCCAAGGAAAATTCGCCGTCCGAAGGCACACTACGGCAAAACCGAGTTGGAATCAAATTCGAACTTGAGACATGTGGCATTTTATCCAAATCTTCATTTCCCTCCAATGCTAGTTGAGCTAAAGCTCATTGCCCGTATAATTTACTTCTAAATTGTAACACCCACCCCGTAACCCGGGTGATTGTGCACAATTGATACACTTACAGCGGAAACAAACTAAACTTTCATTAAAACTTATAATAGTATGAGTACAACACTTTATTTATTTACAAACTTTTGGCAACTAAGAACTCCTTGATCTTCTAAAACTCCACAACTGTCAAGTAGTTCCTATAGCTTTCCTCATGACTCACCTGAGATAAGTATACTCAAAACGATGTCAGATATATACTGGTGAGCTCATACTATACAATTTTTATAAAGACAGACCACAGTTTACATTATATGCATACACAATATGGGCATGTGACCACATTATAGTCAGTTTGGGCCTCATTGAACCTTATAGGTCACATTTGACTTGTCACAAACCACCGTACAAGAGACATGCTGGTCCTCCAGTTGTGTCCCCCTACGGTCGTCATATAGGTATGAGTGTGTGTCGTTGGACCTTATAAGCACGAAGTACCTGTGGGTACAACACCTTATTACCCTTCCTAGAGTGACACACCTCATTAAGCATAATAGGATCCCATATACCCCTACTGACACATGCATACTGCAACATTCTCATTATTACCAGTTATGGACGAGTATACTATCACAGTTTA
>JARYGA010042529.1:0-22137 GCA_030545235.1 Helianthus tuberosus
TGAACAGTTATCAATAACCGAAAACCTAACATTTCGGTTTAGGTTTTACCATAAAACCGAACCGTGCACACCCCTAACTGAAATAACACAAGTGTCACATAATTCAAGAATTACATACAGCGGATGATCTCAACTGGCTATCTGCCGCATCATCATCCTCTCCAAATCCCTCAGCAATTAACCGCATCAAATTATGTGCCACCTTAGGGTTCACTAAATCCCCAGCATGCTGGAAAACTTTGTTCATTGTCTGTAAATCCCGACAATAAAAATTATAAAATTTATGAGAACAAATCTATAAAAACGACACGTCATCTTAATGTGTACGCATGTGTAAACCTGGATAAACCAATGGTTGCTGGGAGCAAATTGCTCTGCAAGCTCCACACATCTTGATGCTGTTTCGGTTTTATAATGACTATCATTTATGCTAATCATGTAATCAATCATACGGTCTACTATCACTTCCACATTGGACGATTTCGTCATTTTATAAAGCAATTCAAACGTTTTCCTCTTTAGAGTGTCATCTGGGTCCTGCATCAACAAGTAATTAATCTTAGGGATAACTTTGTAAAATAGTAACAAAGTTTCAAGATAGTTCTAATTAGGTCACTCATATATTTTTTTGTTCCAATCAGATCACTGAAGTTTACTTTAATGTTATAACTCTATGTATTTTACCTAAATAACAAGTAGCCAATCCAACATGGCATTTCTTTTATTTTCCTTTACTTATTATACGACATGGCTTAAAAATGGCAACATCGATTAAAAAATGGCAAAACATAATTGCTAAAAAATATAAAAAAATAGTAAAAAGTTATAAAATTTGGAAAAAAAAATTAAAAAATTACGAACAATATATAAAAACGTCAATAAAATAGTTTCATTTTTTTAAAAGTCGCAATTTTCTTATAAAAATTTGTAGTTTTCTAAAATTTTGCAATTTGTTTATTTTTTTCACAACTTTTTCGCATTTTAAAAAAAATCACAAACTTTTATAATTTTTTTGCAACTTTTTAATAGATGTTGGCATTTTTAAGTTATGTCATCGTATTTAAAAAAAACTAAACAAATATCATGTAGGATTGGTTACCTGCTGTTTATGTAAAATATTTAAGATTAGAACATTAAAATCAACTTGAAAGACTTGATTGGAACACAATTTTTTATAAGCGACTTAATTGGAACACTTTTAAAACTTGATTACTATTCTGTGACATATTCCCTTAATCTTAATACCAAACAGATACACAAATAATCAACAAACTAGAGAAATAAATAGTTACTGAATTAACTGACCTCTAAGCAATCAATTACAGCAAGTTGATGTTGCTCAGCAATATCTGGATTTATTCGTATCAATCGACCAAGAGCATCAATACCCATATACTTCAAATTATGACTGTCACTCTAAAAATGAAAAAAAAATGTTAGCAAATAAGATGGGGAGCATAGGGCTGTAAACGAACCGAACGTTCAGCAAACAGTTCGTGATCGGCAGGAAGTCCGTTTATATTCATTCGTTCAATAAATGAACACGAACAAGAAATTCCGTTCGACAAGCTTAACAAACAAACATGAACAGAGGTTGTGTTCGTTCGTTTTTGTTCGTGAACGTTCGGTAATGTTTTCATTTATGTTCGCTAGTTTATATTCATTTGAGTTCGTTCATTTAAAGGTTTTTCTATGTTTATACTTTTATTTTATTGGTTTTAGTTTTTAAAAATTTGAAACCATAGTTATACTATACGCCTCCGCCAACATCCCTAATTTGACCATTTCAATTTCAATTTGTGTTAAAGCTTGACAAAGTTCTTAATATTTGTGTTCATTATGATTATTATGTCAACTATGTTCGGATAGTTATATTAAGTACTTATTCTTTCTGGATGAAAAATGCAGATTTTATTTAAAAACGTATACTTAACGTCCGTTTGTGTTCATTTACGTTCATGAACATTTGTGTGTGTTCGTTTACCTTCAGCAAGTGTTCATGAATGTTCATTTTGTTAATGAACAAGCACAAACAAGAAATCTTGTTCGGTAAGCGTTCGTGAACCATTCATGAACATGTTCATTCCTTAATAAACGAACACGATTGTTCGTGTTCGTTCGGTTCATTTACAGCCCTACCACCGGCGCATGAAAAATTATAAGACATACAACATACACTTTAGGAGTTAAGAGTACAGAAGTGAAAAACACCTTGAGGAATTTAGCAATTGCATCAGCAGCGGATTCCAATAATTTGGGACTCGGTAGTATTGAAGAGATGCAACATATGCATTCGTAAAGAATGGCATTTCCTATGTTACTTGTTGTGTCACTTTTCCTCATTATGTCCCCGATGACTGTATACATTTGCTCACTGGACTTTTTGTCACCACTACCAAGTAATGCCAGGATTTTTAGCAACTTAATCTGCAGATTGAAAAGAGGTAATTATAATGCCAAAAATTAAGACTTGTTTTCAAAAAAATCCAACTTGAGACAATATCAATAATTAAAATTACAAACAATTTTAATAGAAGATAAACAAATTATTTGTAGGATAGATACTCTTACCTCTGCTTTTTTTCTCCAAAATTTAATAAGAAACAAATTATTTATCTTGTGTATGTATTAGATATGACGCCCCGCTTGCGGTATGCACATATAATGTATATATGTGTGGGCGCTCGGGGGGCAAAAACAAAAGTGCACTAATTTTTAACGTTATTTTACTAATTTCGTGAAAATAACGTTAAAAGAGGGGATGGTTAATCATGCATCATGTGGTGGCGTTGATAGCCGAAAGACAAGGGGGTACATGCACCAATTGGCGTTTGTCTCAATTGTTGAGTGTTATGTGCCTTATGTCCAAGGCTTGATGCAAAACCACAATCGAGCCGGGGGTCTCATTGGAAGCAGCCTCTCTATTCCTACAGGGTAGAGGTAAGGCTGTCTACATCCCACCCTCCTCAGACCCTACCTTAGCTTTTGCTATTGGTGGGATATACTGAGTACGATGACGATGACGGTGTATGTATTAGATATGATATATTTAATACTATTGTTTCTCATGTAAAAGGGATAGCAAGATGATGATAAAGAGCACATGCAATTGAAGATGCATGAACTTTAATATGAGCTAGCTATAAATCCAGTAAGAAAAAAAAAATCAGATATGCATCGCATGTATGCTTCTTACTAAATATGTTAAGATGTCGGGATCCGATGAAATGAGATGAAAATAGGGCATGTAAAGTGTTTAGACGATGGATTTAAAGTTAAAATCAGAGTAGCGATAAAATAACACATATTCTTAGGGACACAATGTGAAGAGTAGAGAATACCATCACAGGTAGGAATTTTAACACTAATATACACCTCATAACTCCGTCGAATAGATATTCAGTGCATCCTTACTGCTATTCTAATTTCTAACTAAAAAATACAGAGTACAAATTACCTCTATTTGTCCATGCGATAATACCTCTACATTTGCATATACTTCTAATTATGCCTGGTTACCAACATTACCTCTATTTGTCCATGCGATAATACCTCTACATTTGCATATACTTCTAATTATGCCTGGTTACCAACACTAGCATGATTAAGAAGCTTATTCCATAGCGTTCACGTGCATACAAATACAATCTTGAATAGTGCCTTTCTATGTATGTGGATATGTGTTAACCAATAAGTGGATACTGAAAATCTAAAATTCTAAGGAGTTAAGAGTGGGGTAGTGAGTTTATAGATGTGTGTGTAAACAAATCTAAACCAAACAGATAAAAAGGGTAAGCTATTGCATGATTGTATATTAAACATGCAAGAAAAGAAAAATATAGAAGACTACTTGTGAACAAATAACAAAGTTACTAACGTTAAGTAATGATTACTAACGGGCAACATTAAGAGAGTATAACCAAAACTTATATAAAAGAAAAATATTGCATCGCATAGCAAACAGCCCAAAAAAGGAGTGTTCCTTTTATTAAGAAAGGAGAAATAACATTTTCTAAGAAGTGGGCTATAGAGTATCTGCTTGTAGGGCTACTTGAAGTGCATACCTGTATGAAAGGAGCAGGTGTCTGATGATAATCGTAAGTTTTTGGCAATCTGCGTTCAGCAACTTGTTTAAGAATGTTGACAAAGCTTGCAACTAAATCCTTGTAAGGATTTACATCTATTGTGATGAGATCATATAAAGGGCAAAGTGTAGCGCCCATCACACCAGGGTCATTATCAGAAAGTTTCTGCAAAATAGAAGACAAAAAAATCAAGGATCAGAAAATGTTAATTTTATCACAAAATGAGCTTTCAAGATAACTAAAGACACATTCCAGTAAGAAGAGAAGATGTGCAAAATAACTTTTTTCATTTAATTGCATGGTTGACGTCTGTTGTAACTCAATACGTCACGCAAATAAATCATCAACAAAAAATAGCAGACACAATAAATAGGATAAATTACACTTTTCGTCCTTTATGTTTGTACCAGATTGCAACGGTTAGCCTTTAACTTTAATAATTACAGTCACAGTCCTTTATTTGCAAAACCCGTTACACTCTAGGTCCTTTAACATTAACCCAGTTAAAAAAATCAGTTAAGTTTATTCACTAAAGGGTATTCTGGTCAATTCATGCTTTTATTTAAATATTTAATAAATAAAATCATAAAAATTACATATACACTTCATCTTCCCCAATTTCCTAACCTTAAAACCCTAACCACCAAATCATCCTGCCGCCACCACCACCACCACATCCTGCTGCCGCCACCACCACATCCTGTTTCAGTCCAAGATTTCAGAAACCCACATTTAAAACTCATCTTATTTCATTAATCTAATTAATACCCATAAATCCTTAACAACAAACTTTCAAGAATTTTGCAAAAAAAAAAGACATCAGTTTCAAGAAATTAAACAGAGCCCAGTTCATATGGATTCAAGAAACATAGAAACAAACTGAGACTCACCAAAGTCGAGTCATTTTATTGAAGTGAATGATTGGTTAGATCACCGGATGCAGGATCACCGGCGCAAATCTCGTCACCACCGACTTCATCGGATTGAACCATCGGCAAACTGAACGCCGTCGTCTTCTACCCGCCGGAGACATGGTGGTGGTTGATGAACGAACGTCATCCTCATATCCCCTCGTCTTCCACCCGTCGTCATCTTCCACGTTTTCCATATAAAAGCCCTAATTTTGGGTAAGGTTGTGTTTTCTTTTTGAAGCCCTAATTTTGAAATTGGGGTTTGTGATAATGGTGATGGTGATGGTTGACGGAGGTTGTTGTAAAGATGGTGGTGGTGCGCGTGGTTGCCGGAGGGTTGAGGTGGTGGTGGGATGGTGGTGGTGGTGGTGGTGATGGTAGAGATGGAGATGGCAGTGGTTTAGGATTATGACCTTGGTTTGATGTGCAGTGCAGGTTATATTTACACATACATATATTATAGATGTACATATATTAATAAATTAATGAATTGTTTTAATTCTTTTTAGTTTATTTATAATAATGTATTTTTAACATGTAAAATTACCAAATTGTCCTCATGTGTATAGAGTTAACTGAAAATTTAAATTGGGTTAGTGTTAAAGGACCTAGGGTGTAACGGGTTTTGCAAATAAAGGATTATGACTGTAATTATTGAAGTTAAAGGCTATCCGTTGCAATCTGGTACAAACATAAAGGACGAAAAGTGTAATTTATCCCAATAAATACGAGCTAAGATATGATGATTCCGCTCCCTAAATACTCAACTATATTTTGCTCGAATCAAGTAACCAAAGTAAGCACCTTTGTGCTGTTTTGTGTATGCAAACTATACCTTCAGCCGTACAAATCATTCCTCTATTTTCATTTAATTGTATCGCTAGATGTCTGTTGGTACTCGCACAGCCAATTCAAAGCTAACTTTGTTTTAACTAAACAGATAAATTAGATCATATATCCGCTTTTTAAGCCAAGAATAGCAAGTATTACGTAAGATGTCCCCCTTTCCAACAAGCTTGATTCAGTTTTTTACGTAAACCGACCCCAAAACGACAAGCCAACTAATAAATGCAGTGCATTTAACAGTAACATATCATTGGTTGGTTCATATCAAACACAAAATTCCGCCACAACAGTTCGAAAGGATCCCGAAGCATTCTCCTCACAGAAGAAGCTATTCAAAGAACAATAGAATTACTTAAAACTGTTACTTTTAACTAAAACTCAATCTCATGTCCGGCTGGCAGAGTTTCCGGAAATCAGATTCAATATCAAACTAACCAACATTCAAACTACTAAATGCAAACATCATATTCTTTAAACTCTATCATGCAGATAAAATCATACAATCACATCTACACAAGTAAAATTTACCTTTTGGAAGCTATTAAAAACAATAGAATTACTCAAAACTGTATTTTAAAACTAAATCTCATATCCTGCTGGCAGCGTTTCCAGAAATCAATATCAATATCAGCCTAACTAACCTTCAAACTCATAAAACATAAACATCATATTCTATAAACTCCATAATGCTAATAAAATCATACAATTAAATCTACTGATCTACACAACTAAAATCTACCTTCCGAAAGTTCTCCACAAGATGATTAACCGATGACGGCGCTCTCCGATAAAAACTATGCAACGCCATAACCGCCTTCTTCCGCACTGCCTCCTTCTGATGCCCCAACAACTCCACCACACTCCCAATCACCGCCGGCACAGTCTCCTCATTAATCAACCTACAACACGCATTCAACGCGGCACACACCACCAAATAATTATCCGATTTCAAATCCTTCTGTATCGTATTCACAATCAATATAATCAAATCATGATCCTCATTCAAAAACAACGTAACCGCCAAATAACCGGTTCGTTTCAGAAAAACCGAATCGTCATGCGTCATCTTCACCGCATGAATGTAACCGAACGATGCATCGTGCCCTAGCATCTCTATATACACTAATCGGATAATATACTCTTTCATCTTACGTTTCGGGATGTCTGGCTCGTTGATTCGGCGTTTTAACGTTTCGATCTCGTGTAACACGATGCGATCTTCTTCCGATTTGGATCTGGTTTCGCCGATTGATTTGATGAGATCGAGAAACTCTTTTGACTGGTTGAAACCGCCCTGGGAACCCATTGCGAGCTCCCTGCCGATTGTTTTCAGCTGCTCCATGGTTGTAGTGTGTGAATTTGGGTGATTTCTAGGGTTAGGGTTTTGGATTTGGTGAAGAAGATTTGGGGATTTTCAGTAGGTATATGAAATTTGGGGATTTTGTGGGAAGGTGGTGAATGTGGAGAGACACGTGGAAGGCACGTGGCTTGGGTTTGTATTGTTGTAGGCTAGAGATGGAGTTTGTTTGAAGAGAATGAGAAAATTAAAGTGTAATAATGTGTTGTTTGATAATGACTTTTTTAACAAATGAGTTTTATGATCTAGTTTTGTGTAATGGTAGATTTAGAATTTTTCTTATTTATGGAGATTTTCGATGAAGGAAACTTTTGTATAGAAACAAAGGATTACGTTAGGTTTTTTTAACTTATCGAAAAGAAATTACTTCTTTCTGGTATTTTTTGCACTTAAATTAGGTATAGGTTTATTATGTTTAAAGGTTAATCTACTTTTAGTGAAAGCTTGGATATTAATGATGCCATATGTGGATTGGGGATTATCGAGCAACGAAATATAAGCACCAATTAAAAGCAATTAGAAGCATTAATATATATACATATATATACACACACAAATGATGAAGGCCCTTAAGAACGGTGTAGGTTTCCAGGTTACATACCACTGCCATCTGCCGTCGTCTTCCCACCTTTACAAAATGTGGCATCCACCCTACCACACCACTTCACGCTTCCAGTTCTCTACCGTCTCATCCACCCTGCCGTACCACCGCTATAGTCGGCATCACCTAATGCATCCGTCCCTCACCAGCACTCTTCTACGAGATAACGCCATTAACGTCGGCGACATAACCACCACCAAATTCAAGGCTTTCGTCAGGCAATTAGGACTCCAGCAGGTACGATTTTCGCAATTTAGGTTACTATTTTCAACTTTCATTGTTCGTTTCTAAGAAAATGGGTGTCACCGGAAATTCGGGTATAAAACCGGTTGGGGTTCTTTGGTGCGCTTGGCCTCTTGTGGTCGGCACCGGTGGCATTGGCTTCCGCTTTGCGGTGTATTGGTTTCGTACTGGCCTATTCGTTTTCCATGCATTATTCATTACTTCTGATAGTTGCAGCAGGTTTGTTTTTAAATTTTGAGATTTTCTTCATCATTAAGCTACGTTTGTGAATATGTCCATTTGAATACAGAAAAATAGTTACACTTTTAGTTTCATAAATCATAATCCTCATTAAACTCAGCTTCTCTATCCGTCATTATAATTCTTCGAATTGCTACCACCGCTATAGTCGGCATCACCTAATGCATCCGTCCATCACCAGCACTCTTCTACGAGATAACGCCATTAACGTCGGCGACACAACCACCACCAAATTCAAGGCTTTCGTCAGGCAATTAGGACTCCAGCAGGTACAATTTTAGCAATTTAGGTTACTCTTTTCAACTTTCATTGTTCGTTACGAAGATAGTTGGGAAATTCTTTAACAAATCGATTGTTTCTTTTTAAACTTTGGAGTCTCAAAAGGGCATCAAGCAACAGCGCTCAACACTACTCCGCTCTCAAACTTGACGCCCTCGACACAACCACAACCAAGTCGAAGGCTTTCGTTAGGCGATCACGACTCCAGCAGGTATGCTTTGACAATTTAGGTTACTATTTTCAACTTCGATTGTTCATTAAGAAGAAACTTTGGGGAATTTTTTAATGAATCGAGTCATTTTTTCAACTTTGGAGTCATAGAGGGTAATGTAATCTTGAAGAAGACGCTGATGTTCACCAGATTCATACGAGTTGAAACTAATAAGAAATTTGAATAAGTTAATTTATTGAGAGACACGAGAATACCGATGAAAGAAAAGTAGGGGTTCATCACTGCACTGGAATACCGAGTAGAGACAGTGCGTCGTACAAATTTGCTGCATTTGCTTATACTTTTTCCCACATTTATGCGATTGCTTCTTCTTAGTTTTAGTTGAAGTGCATTTTGAACTAGACATGGATACACATAACAATTAAAGGAAATTTTGGTAGTCTAAAGTATGCCAATTGCTTCTGTTTGTTTACTTACTATTATATATGAGAAGGCTGTTTTTTATATAAAGTATTCCAATTAGAATCATAAGAATGAGTGATATTCACTAAAATACATATGTTTTATTCCCCCATTTTACGCGTTTTGGCCGTAAAATCGAGAATCGGATACTTAATCGGATGTATTTTTGTTTACAGTCCTAAAACAGCTTGCCAAACAAGAAGTTGACGAAAACGAGGATTTTCCGGGCGACACGACTGAGATACGCAGATTCTGTAAAGAAAACTGGTCTGGGCAAGTGGCACGACCGTGCGACTCATGGCACGATCGTGCGGATCCGACACCAGGGCTCAGCCCGGCAGTGCATGCCAGTGCGATCAGGAGTGCAAGGCATCTTCGGGAACGCACGATCGTGCAACAGAAGGAACTCCCGTGTGGATTCGATGACAAGCCCCAGCCCGGACATGCACTGCCTGTGTTGTTGGTCGTGCCATCCTAATCTCGGTGATGCACGCTCGTGCAACCCATGGCACGCCCGTGCCAATACGAAGACCGGTCCATTATTTGCTGATGTCACGCGGTATGGTGAACAGTACAATAAAGTGCACGACCGTGCACTTTAATCGCACAACCGTGCGATCTGAAAATTGTATAAAAAACAGAAGGCAGCAATCAATTCGTAACTCTGGACTTTTGGGAGCTCATCAGACGATTTTATAGGCTCCGGAGGCATCTGCTTTCACCCGGAATCAACCCACATCGTGCCGATTAGCTCCGTTATCATCCAGATTCTCAATCTAGTGCTTGTTTATGGTTTGATTTCTTGAATCTTTCCATGATTTTGTTATAATTCAAGCATTTTGGTTGATGATTATGTATTATTTTAAGCCTAAGGGCAAAAACACTAGTATTCCTTGCTTAACAACAACCATTAGTATGTTAATTATGTTTGTAATGACACCTGAAGCATTTTCTATGTTAATCCTTGATGATTAGTTTGCAACCTTATTTATTAATGTTGAATTCTTGATTATCGTTAATTTTCTTGGATGATTAGTATGTGGTTAGTTGAGATATTTGCAAAAAGAAGCTTAACTAATCATGTATTAGTAGACTTTGAACTTGTTTAACTAGTTTAACTAGTTTAACTTGTTTAAAATGTTTGCACCATGATACTAGAAATGGTTAGTAGTTTAATAAGGGGTAATTAATGTTAATCAAGAAAGCTTTCCCTCACGTAAGGACCTTAACGGGTTAAAAGGTGTTGTTATGAATTCTTGACATAAGTTGTTAACTTAGTTAGTAGTTTAGGCCAAAATTGCATGCTTGGTGAATTTTATGTTCAAGATTTGTAAAATGAACTCGGTTGTGATTTTATCTAGTTTATGATTGTCTCGGTGGTTACATTGTGTTTATCGGTGTCACTTTCCTTGATTAAGTGAAGTTAGAAAATTCCTAACGGATGACTAACTTTTCTTTAGGGGATTTTCATAGACATTTGTCAATTGAGCGTTAAAGAACAATTTTAGGTGTTTAAAGTGTGTTTATCGTTTTAGCTTTCCAAAGAGTTGTCATGTTAGGATTCCCGAAAGGAATACTAATTGTCTTCAAAATGGAGAATTGACCAAGTGTTTTAAGTGACAAAACCGACTTAGTTCACATACTTTGGTTGTGCATAAAGCAAGTATATATTTATTTTCTTATTTGGAGTCTATTATGTTTATGAAAGTTTATGTTTTAGTCTTATTTTTAATTTAAACAAATTACCCACTTATCTTTCTACCGGTAATTTAATGACAACGGTTTAGTACTATTCCTCCGCCCACATCCTTGGATCGATACTTGGTTCTTACCGATACTTTACTACTTATATGACGGGGTACACTTGCCCTTTCGTGTGTGTTTTAATGTTGAAGTATAAATCATTTTTATAAATTTAAAACCGAATCATGTGTAAAATTCATTGTAAAAATATGTATATACGTGCGCACGTCAAGTTTTTGGCGCCGTTGCCAGGGATGTGGCGAGCTTTAGGAACGACCCGAGTCATTATCTTATCGGTGTACATACTTGTGAATATTTGTGAATATTTTCTTGATTATTTATTTGTTTGTTAATATTTCTTGTTTTTTATTTAATTTATTCATTTTCAAGCTTATTTCAAACACTTGTAAATTTTTATTTCATTTATTTGTTCGAATTCGAACTAATTATTCGTTTATTCTTTGAGTTGTCGGCTCCGAAAAAAATATTTTTATACTAGCCGAATTGATTATTTTTATTTGTTTTGATTTTTATAAAATTCCAGGCCCATTTTTGAATTTTTATAAAATTTTCAGCCCTTTTAAACAGAAATTATGTTTTATTACAGCAAAAAAAACAGCCCTATTATAATAATATAATTATCATGTGTGTCAATTTTTCGTTTGTAGGTTGATGTCCTCAACCCCCGCTCCCGACGTTGTTGAGCCTTCAGACGAACCCGAGCGTGATCTGAGGAGACGTCTTCGTGAGAGATCCCGCGCGGTTGCGCTGCAACTCACAGCAGGTGCGGACGAGCCGGTGGTACCCGCTGAAGCCGATGGCTCAGGGGACGTAGGAAACATAATCATGGCGGACGACGAACGACCACTGAACGAATCGAATCAGCCCGGAGGTGCAGGCCTGGAGCCAAGCATTATCCGACCTACAGTAGACGCACCTACTTTTGAAATTAAATCTAGTATTATAAGTATGGTGCAGAATTCGGTGCAGTTTGACGGGCGTGAGCATGAGGACCCGGGTAGACATATCGCTGCTTTTCTCGAAGTATGTTCAACTTTCAAGATTAGGGATGTTTCGGAGGACGCTATTCGGTTACGGTTGTTTCCATTTTCGATGCGTGACAAAGCTAGGGCTTGGATTATGTCACTTTCAGCAGGGTCCATCAGGACCGGGAATGAGCTGGCTACGTTATTTATGCAGAAATACTTCCCGCCTGAGAAAACAACAAAGTTAAGGAACCGGATTGTGACTTTTCGTCAGGATGAAGGAGAGTCATTGCACGCGGCCTGGGAGCGATTTAAGGATTTATTACTTGATGTTCCACACCATGGCTTCTCCAGAAGACAATAGGTTTTGACGTTTTACCAAGGGCTTAATTATGACGCGTAGGAGCGGTTGGATGTATACGCAGGAGGAGATCTGGGGACGAAAACGCCGAATGAAGCCTATGCTATCATCGAAAGAGTTGCGTTAAAGTCGAGCTAGCGTCGAGACGGAGAGAAAGGCTGGACATCATCATCATCCCGCCCAGGAGTTCATGCTGTGGATGACTACACAGCCATCACCGCACAGATCTCAGCACTTTCGGAAAAGTTTGATAGGTCCCAGATAGCGGCACAAGCTAGTTCTGGATGTGACCAGTGCGGGGTGTCACACGAGCCTGGTGCTTGTTTTCAGGGAGGTATGTATGAGGGCCCTGAAGAAGTAGATTTTGTAAGCAATCAAGTGAGCCCGCAGAACAACCCTTACAGCAATACATACAACCTGGGATGGAGGAATCATCCAAATTTTGGATGGAGGGCGAATGTGGGTAATCAGAACCCATTAGGATTTGCCCAGCGGGCTCCAACGTCACAGCAGGCTCATGGTCAGCAATTCCAACCGTACAATCAATCTTTCCAGTCCCGTCCACACTCGTACCAGAATCAGGGCACCGGGAGTAGCTCCCAGCAGCAAGCCCCTCAGTCAAGTTCCAACCTGGAGGAAATGATGTCTCAACTTCTTAGCAGCTCCACTAGTGCCAATCAGTTAGGTGAGAAACGATATCAACAAAGCGAAGATCGTTTCTTGGCTCATGAGGGTGAAATGCGGTGTCAGAAAGCCTCGATTAAGAATATCGAGAACCAGGTTGGTCAGCTGGCTAAGATGATATCGGAGAGACCCCCAGGTGGTCTTCCAGGCAACACACAGCCAAATCCGCGTAGGCATGTAAATGCGGTTATGACCAGGAGTGGCAGAACTACCGGACCCAAAATATCGGACTCACCACCGATCACTGAAGCGGTCCCGACTAATACACCGGACGAGGTGCAAGCCAGGCAAGGCCCAGCAAGTACAACACAAGTCCAGGAGCCAATCAAAGATTACACTCCTCCAGTTCTATACCCGGGCAGGCTGAAGAAACAGAAAAATGAAGAACAGTACGGTAAGTTCCTTGAAATGTTTAAACAACTGCACGTATGTGACACCTGGGTCACTGCGACCATCAAACAAATACCAAACCAATGAAATATTGTATTTCATACTTGGGATCTGTATAAATATGTGTATCTTTTGCACATATCAATTTTTGTTCGATTTCAAGCTTTAAATCACTTTCTGGAAGGTTATACGCGCACTGATGCGTAAATATAACCAGTTTAATGCAACTAACACTATGGAATAGTGAAATAGGCTTAACATACCTTAAATAACCTTTGCATAACTTAGAAATAAGTTTCAAAGGCTTTGGTATGGCAAAATCAAGTTAAATCGCTTACAGGGACTAAAGTTGACAAACTACGAAAGTATGCCAATTTGAACTGTAACAGACATTCCGGAACATGACCATAAGTTAAACATACCATAAATATCCTTTACATAGCTTAGAAATAGGCTTTGAGGGGTTCGGTGTGCTAAAATAAACTTTTAGGTCATTTAGGGACTAAAAGCGTCAAAAAGTGCACAAGTTTGCACTTTCGCGCATAACTTACGTTCTGAATACATCCGGACATCCAAAAATTTATGTAAGCACTAAAATATTTTATTTTAGTGTTTGGCATAAGAAAAAATCTAATCGCCACGCAATTTGGATCGTTTTTCGCGCTTATGCGCATTCCGTCGTAATTAAGCGAACATCGCAACCGTACGGCCAAACGAACCGACATCCGAGATGTTTTCAAGCATATTTCATGTTCCCTATGTCTTAACATCATTGTGGAGCTTGAAATTGGGATTGACGGGAGTTAGAAGTGCCGTTACGCAACGAAACAAGGTGCAGGGACTGAAACTGTAATTCTGCCAAAGTTAATGGCTTATGGACCGTAAGCCATCACCCTTACGGTCCGTAAGGGATCTCCAGAACCTCAGAAACTTCCAGCCAGCTGTTTACAGCTGTTACCCACTCCCAATCTCAATTCCACATGTTGATCTCTGATGGTGGGGGCCAATTTGGGTTCCACAATATTCCAACAAGTGTACGGATGAGATTCGAGCACGTTGTTCGATAAACGATCCTAACGGTTCTACCACATCTATAAATACCCACCAACATCACTTGCAAAAACCCACAAATCTGATCTAAAAGCTCTAAGTTGAAGCCATTACTTCATACCTGAGCTATTCGATCAAGATTTACTAGTGGGGACCCTTTGTAGATGTTCCTTCATTCTTTTATCGCTTTTCGAGTCCGAAAGTCAAACTATGTTTGACTTTCTGCGTTGACCAATTTATGGTCAACACGAAGTTCGGTTGAACTTCATAACGTGAGCGTAATCACGATGGTTATAGTCTCTTGTGACTATACCTACTGATTACCACGTTATCTAGGCTCAGTGACGAGTCGTAGTTTCGGCCAAAATGCGCATTTATGCGTATTTTGTAACCAAACTACTCTTGGGTATCAAAACCGTTTGTTTTGATACCACACCTGTTTTCTAAACTTAGTTAAGCATGTTTTAACATGCTTAGCTCGTCACTTTTATTTGAGTGCTTATATAGGGTCGTAAGGTAAGCGATCTAAAAAATCGGTTATACTTTCGAACCCGGCCCGTTTGGTCGATCATTAGGATCCGACCAAACACATTAGTTGACCATAGTTGTATAGGGAATAACCTTCCGAGGTTATACCTTATGGTCACATCGTTTGAGTAGTTGTATGATAGGTAGTATATATGCCTTAGGTAAATTACCAAAATACCCTTTTCACGCCAAAATTCATTTTAAGCATATGTAACATAACTTTTGGTATCTAAACTAATTTGGTAACAATATTAGACATGTTAAGGCATATTTTACTTATCATAGGACTAGTTAGGCATTCCGAACGCGTTTTACGCGAACGACGCGTTAAAGTAGCATAAGCTACCTAAACGGGTCATAACGGGTCAAAAGCACTTAGGTTAGGTTTCATTTTAGTATGTAGGCTTTGTTAAACCATACTACATGAGTTCCCATACTCATTTGGTTTACGAGCCCTCATTCTATCCGATCCTCCGATATAGGTCCGGTTTATTAACATAGTTACCTATATTAGGTGCCGTTTGATATCTGTGATCTCTAGCATTGTTTGGTTGTTACTCAAGGACTACAAAGAAATCTCAAGTGAGTACATAGGCCCCTCTTTTACCGTTTTCAAACTGTTTTGGGGTGAAACACATGTGCCTACTTGTTACTTTCATGCTTTCCATGTTTTCACATCATATACTTGCTATGTTCATTAGTACATTTATAGTACATGATTTCATTACATTTTATGCTATGTATGTCCATTGTGTGCATACTTAGTACATCGTTTTACATTACATTTTATGCTATGTATGTCCATTGTGTGCATACTTAGTACATCGTTTTACATTACATTTCATGCTATGTATGTTCATTTGTTGCATACTTAGTACATCGTTTTACATTTCTGCTACGTATGTTTACTTAGCACACTAGACATTGTTTTACATTGCATTTCTGTTGCATATGCTCATCCAGCATATGAACACATTATATTACATTTTGAACTGTTGTAACCATTTTACTATGAGAACCGTCGTAACCATTTGATTATATGAACTGTTTGTAACTATTGAACCGTGTGAACCTTTTGTATCTGTTGAGATGATTTACATTTGACAATAGACATTCGACTATACATAAACATTTCTACAATTGTTAAACATTACATCTTGGTGGTTTGGTTTGAGTAAGTGATTTAAGTAACGAGGCGTGTGTAATATGATACAAGCACGGTGGATACGCCGCTGGTACTTCCTATATATAAGTGTTTCTATGGTATTACATATCGTAGCGTTATTTGAATCATTTCAATTTGAGACATATAACATTTTATACAAATAACATACTTTTCACAAGACATTGTTTTACAAACAACTTATCTTATACAAACTCATTTTACATGGTTATTCATTTAACCATACATTATTATCTTATTTATACATATCATCTGAACTTATTGTTTTTCAAACGATTTACAAAACAAATCAATTTACAAGGTTCATGACTAAACTTTATTAAACATTTTCTTAAACTTAAGTCATGAATCTTATTTCCACAAAACCTATGTATCTCACAGGCATTTTTATGCTGACGTACCTATTTTCACATGTGTTTTCAGGAATTGATGCATAGGACTTATCGAGACATACTTAGGCGGACCTGTGCCTTAGTGACTTAAAACGAGATAAAAACTAGTTAATTTTTGTTATGTACTCTTTGTTTCTTGTTTAAAACAATGTAACTCTCTTGTTTGAATAATAAAACGAAACTTTAATTGCCATGGATTTGAAACAATTAATTATGTTACAACACTCCCCGACGTTTCCGCCACGTTTCGTTGTACCACGTGGTCGGGGTGTGACAGAAAAGTTGGTATCAGAGCCCATGGTTATAGGGAATTAGGTTATTAGTAATGCTTTGACCTAGTCTATAACCTTCCTAGGACCCTAACGCGAGTTTACTTGCGTTTAGTCATAAAACGACACCTTCACCTATCCTTAGGTGATAACCACAATGAGAACACAAAGTTCGAATCCGCTTTGAAAATTAATCATCTGTTTTTGGATGATTGATTACTAGGTTTTGAACCCTCTGTTATAAGGTTTTGAACCCCTTTGAATTTTCAAACTCTCGTCAAAGTTTTTGGTCCTAAATAGTGTGAACACGTGCAAACTGGAAGAGTGAATGCCTGTACCCTGAGTTTTCTGTCTAAGGCTAGAGTGTTCGTACAAATCCACATAATCGGACCAGTCACTCTTACCTGGGAACTCTTGGGGTGAGTGTCCACTTATAGGCGAGCATGTCTTCGCGATACATTATGAGGATCTAATTGCTTTGATTCAGCCTTTGTGTGTCGTTTGTTTGCTTCATGGTTCAAACAAATGACCATCACCCATGATTTTGGTCGGTAATTGTAACATCCTATTCTTACCCAATGCCATTTCATTTGTTTTCTCTCTTGTTTCCCCTTTTAGAATGCCTCCACGACGCGAAAATCAGGTATCTATTGAAGAGCTAGCAGCTATCATTACACAGCAAATGACTGCTGCAATCCCGAACATCGTTGCTCAATGTAACCAAGCCCTCAACAACAATTGTAACACCTGTGTCACTTCAACCATCAAAACAAATGTCAAACCAATGAAATATTGTATTTCATACTTGGGATTTGTAAAAATATGTGTATCGTTTGCACATATAAACTCTTGTTCGATTTTAAGCTTTAAATCGCTTTCTGGAGGGTTATACGCGCTCTGATGCGTAAATATAACCAGTTTAATCCAACGAACACTCCGGAATAGTGAAATAGGCTTAACATACCTTAAATAACCTTTACATAACTTAGAAACAAGTTTTAAAGGCTTTGGTATGGCAAAAACAAGTTAATTCGCTTACAGGGACTAAACTTGACAAACTGCGAAAGTATGCCAATTTGAACTGTAACGAACATTCCAGAACATGACCATAAGTTAAACACACCTTAAATATCCTTTAGATAGCTTAGAAATAGGCTTTGATGGGTTCGGTGTGCTAAAATAAACTTTTGGCTCATTCAGGGACTAAAAGCGTCAAAAAGTGCACAAGTTTGCACTTTTGCGCATAACTCACGTTCTGAATACATCCGAACATCCAAAAATTTATGTAAGCACTAAAATATTTTATTTTAGTGTTTGGCATGAGAAAAATCCATTCGTCGCGTCATTTGGATCGTTTTTCGCGCTTATGCGCATTCCGTCGTAATTAGCCGAACAACGCAACCGTACGGCTAAACGAACCGACATCCGAGATATTTTTGAGAACATTTTAAGTTCCCTTTACTTTAACTTCATTTTAGAGCTTTGAAATGGGGTTAACGGGCCTTAAACGCGTCGGAAAAGGCCTTATTACACTACAGGGACCAAATCTGCCATTTTTGAAACTTTCTGTGCAGAAACATTGAATCTGGCCTATACCACCTTGGCACATGGTTTTGGGCAATACTATGGGCTGGTTTGATGTGCGCATGGTATTACAATACCATGGGTGCAAGTGTATGGCCAAGATTGAAGCACGTTTTCCTAGAAACGATCCTAACGGTTCGGGAAATCCTATAAATACCCCATGCCTTCATTTTGCAAAACCCACAAGAATCTTGATTTGAGAAGCTCTAAGTTGAAACCATTGTTTCATACCTGAGCTACTTGGATCGAGATTAGCATTCGGGGACCCTTCGTAAGTATTCTTTCGTTCTTTTATTGTTTTTTTTCGAGTCCGAAAGTCAAACTTTGTTTGACTTTCTGCGTTGACCAGTTTATGGTCAATGCGAAGTTCGTTTGAACTTCGCAACGTGATTGTAATCACGATGGTTATAGTCCCTTGTGACTATGCCTACTGATTACCACGTTGTCTAGGGTCGTAGGGTAAGCGATCTAATAAATCGCTTATACCTTCGAACCCGACCCATTTGGTCGATCATTAGGATCCGACCAAATACATTAGGTGACCATAGTATATAGGGAATAACCTTCCGAGGTTATACCTTATGGTCGCTTCGTTTAAGTAGTTGTATGATAGGTAGTTTATATGCCTTAGGTAAATTACTAAAATGCCCTTTTGACGCCAAAATTCATTTTAAGCATATGTAACATAATCTTTGGTATCTAAACTGATTTGGTAACAATATTAGACATGTTAAGGCATATTTTACTTGTCATAGGACTAGTTAGGCGTTCCGAACGCGTTTCACGCGAACGACGCGTTAAAGTAGCATAAGCTACCTTAATGGGTCGCGATGGGTCGAAAGCACTTAGGTTAGGTTTCATTTAGTATGTAGGCTTTGTTAAACCATAAGACATGAGTCTCCATACTCGTTTGGTTTACGAACCCTCATTCTATCTAAATCTTCCGATTTAGGTCCGGTATATTAATGTAGTTACCTATATTAGGTACCGTTTGATTTCCGTAATCTCTAGCATTGTTTGGTTGTTACTCAAGGACATCTAAACAATCTCAGGTGAGTACATAGTTCCCCTCTTTTACTGTTTTCAAACTGTTTTGGGGTGAAGCATGTGTACCTATCTGTTATTTTCATGTTTTCCAAAAGTATAATGGATTATACATGTTAGTACTTATCTGTTGACAAACTGAATGACTATCTATGGTTTAAACACTGATTTCTCAAAGAACATAAAATAAAAATGTTGAATTGTACTTATTTTATGTTCACCAGACCGATTGTTAGTATGATATAGCACTATAGGATTTGACACCCCATTCCTGTTGTCATGGAATGTCTGAAACCAATTTGTTTCTCCATCCAAATAGGGATTTCCTTTGTGGTATCCCTATAGTCTCAAAGGTGTATTTTGATGCACTAGGTCTGAATGAATTCTTAAATCACATTATTTATGTATATTTAGTTATACTCCCAAAAGTATAGTTTGATATTCTCTCATGTGTGATATTGTACAAAACCAACAAATATATTTTATCAACAAACCAAAACATATTTTGATATGTTATTTATAAAACCCAAAGCATATTTTGATATGTTATTTATGAAACCAAAACATAGTTTAATATGTTATTTACAAATCCAAAGTATACTTTTAATATGCTATTATAAGGTTATTCGTTTAACCTTACATTTATTTATACAAATCACATTGGTTACACATTACATGATTTACATTGGACACGTAAACATTATTGACATTGGTTATACATTACATGACTTACATCTTGACATAAACATTTTGACATATTATTCAATACGTTTGGCAATTGGTTTAAACATAGACATCTTACATTGTTGGTTTGGTTTGAGTAAGTGATTAAGTAACGAGGCGTGTGTAATATGATACAAGCATGGTGGATATGCCGCTGGTACTTCCTATATATAAGTGTTTGTATGGTATTACATATTGTATCGTTATCTGAATCATTTCAATTTGATACATATAACATTTTATACAAATAACATACTTTTCACAAGACATTAATTTACAAACAACTTATCTTATACAAACTCATTTTACATGGTTATTCATTTAACCATACATTATTCTCTTATTTGTACATATCATCTGATCTTATCGTTTTTCAAAAGATTTACAAGACAAAGCAAATTACAAGGTTCATGACTAAACATTTTCTCAAACATAAGTCATGAATTCTGTTTTCACAAAACCTATGTATCTCACAGGCATTTTTATGCTGACGTACCTATTTTTACACATGTTTCAGGTACTGCTTTGCAATGATTGTCGATACATGCTACATTTAGGATGGACTCGTGCCTTAGCAACTTTAAAACTTGGAAGATCATAGTTGTACTTATTTGATTGTATTAAAACAATGAGTTCATTTATTCAATAAAACAGAATTTATTTATTCCATGGTTATGAAACAATGATTCTGTTACAACACTCCCCGACGTTTCCGCCACGTCTAGTTGCTTTACGTGGTCGGGGTGTGACAACAATAATGCCCCATGCAACTTCAAGACGTTCAACTCGGCTAAGCCATCAAAGTTTTCTGGGTCTCAAGGAGCGACTGCACTTCTACAATGGTTAGAGAGTCTAGAGAGCACCTTCAGGCATGTTCAATGTCCAATCGAGCGAAAGGTAGAATTCGCATCTAGTGTCTTTGAGAAACGAGCTTTGACATGGTGGAATGGTGTGATGAGAGATAGGGGTGCCGATGTGGCACTGGCTCAAACGTGGCAAGAGCTTCGAGCTCTGATGATGAAGGAATTTTGTCCTCGTCACGAGATCAGGGCCTTGGAAAGGGAATTCGACGATCTTAAGCAAGACAGCGGTGAACATCGAGCATACACTGATCGATATGAGGAGTTGAGCCTGTTGTGTCCTACCATGGTTACGCCTTTGGATAAGGCGATCGAAAAATACATTGATGGTTTCCCTGACTCAGTTAAGGACATTGTTTCTGGTAGTAAACCCACTACAGTTAGACAGGCCATTGAGCTATCTGCAACCTTGACTGAATCTCAAATCAGGAAAGGTAAACTTTTTCGAAAAAGTGACAAGAAACCAATTGAGGAATCAAAGACCATGGATGAACAGACTGGATCCCCTAAGAAGTCAAAGAAGCGAAAGGCTTCTCAGAACTTCGCCATGGTTACTCACAATGATCAAGCCGTCCCCGATCAACCAGCTCAACCCCTTGCTAGGAAGCCATACAATGGAACTGCACCCTTGTGCAACCAATGTAGCCTCCATCACCATGCCAATGTAAAGTGCCGCAAATGCCAAACTTGTGGACTTATAGGCCATACAGCAAGAGTCTGCCCAGCTGCAGCTGCACCAAACCAAGCTGGCAACAATCCCGCTCAAGGTTGTTTTCTACCAGGTTCTTGTTTCAACTGTGGCAAGATGGGCCATTTCCGAAGAAATTGCCCAAAGCTTGCTAATGCAAATCTAGCACAGGGATGAGCATCTGACCGACCAGAAGACAACATCATTTAGAAATAATCACGTCTTTTGTATTATTTTCTTTTGTTGTCAAGGTCCATGAAACAGTTGTTATCATTGTTTATAAATAAATCTTTTATTTACATTGCAATGTATTTATGCGGTTGTATGTATAAAGAACATATATCCCCTACAATACCGACAAGCAAGGAATCGTATTCCTTGAAAAGCAAACTACCCCCAAAATTTTTTCCATCTTATGATCTCTTGCGTTTTCCACGAAATTCCTAAGTACCCGTT
>JARYGA010042530.1:0-10672 GCA_030545235.1 Helianthus tuberosus
TGTATATTGTAATCCAGTGTTGTTGGATGTAAATTATCACCTCATGCAATAAATGGCAAATTTGAAATATTATGGTAAAGAAATTATATGCATCTTATCTTTACAGTTATATATTTAGTTTTTGCTTGGCGTCCTGTTTTCTTCACAGTACTTGATAATAAATCAAGAAGTTTAACAAAATGTTCATTTGATGATTCGAATAAAGGCACCCGCCAGTGTTCTCTCATGCTACAAAATCATGCAACAAGTGAGAAGATCCATAACATTGTTGTTGGTTATCTGAACTCACACCATCAAAATCGACCGCCTCTGGCCCCAACGACGAACCACTGTCACCGTCACCTCTTCCATGAGAAGCCATTGGTGGTAAGCCCGCATCTTCAGAGTGTTGTAACCCGAGTGTAAGCGAAACTAACTGTGGTGGCATCTGATATGCTACCGCCATAAGCCGCTCATGTTCACCTCTGTTAGACTGAACCATCATGTGTTGGAAATCCGAGTCATTGTTGGTTCCTATTAATTCAACATTAGGAACTTGATTCGAGTCGAATCCAGAGGCTGCAGTGCTTTGGTTCAGATCTTCTTGGTCAACAGAAGTCTTTTGATCGCCTTTCGTGGTTTTAGGTGCGATTTCTGATGAAGAATTTGATTCTATTTCTGCATCTCCAGCTTCCTCTTTGTACATTTCTTCCACCATTGGCTTCCATAAACGAACTCTTGCGTTTATAAACCAGTTCGAGACCTGCACAATTACAAATTCAATCAGTTCCAATTAGGTCTGCGGCCTGACGATTTGTGGGTCGAACCCGGACACTATATATAACTGAATATTGTGTCACACATGAACTTGAATACGCCAGTGTGTATACGTGGGTTGACACGAACATGAGCCGCTTAATCCAAAGATTAAATATTTTTTTACATATTAGTATTTTAAAGTTCTAAATTTACAGGTTATTTTTATTTCTTTAAGAAGTTATGCTTAAACAATGCCAACTTATTTTTGAACTTTTACATCTCAAGATAGAAGAAAGAATAAAATGCCATATTCATCCTTAAGGTTTGGCCAGTTTTGCGACTTTCGTCCAAAGGTTTGTTTTTCCGCATTTGGATCCAAAAGGTTTGAAAATTTTCCATTTTCATTCGGCTCGTTAACTAAATCCATTTTTCTCCGTTAAGCCAGGGGTATTTTTGTTAACTTAAAAAACAATTCAAACCTTTTGAATCCAGATGCGGATAGACAAACCTTTGGACGAAAGTCGCAAAACTGGCCTAACCCCATGGACGAAAATGACATTTTACTCTAAAAGAAAACTTAAATAATTTATTTTATATATCCCATATGAACAAACCTTGTGCCATGGATGAGCCTTGATCTGTGGGAACTTAAAGTGTGTATAATGTGGAATCATGCATTTAATTTCCTCATGTGTTGGTGTTCCTAAAATCTAAAAGATAAAAAAGTTATTAGCGTTAGAACCACATTTAGATTAGAAACTCTATAAAGACAAAAGTGTTGAGATTATGCACCTTAATTATCTCCACCAGTTGATCTACACCACTTTCACCAGGGAAAAGGGGCTGCATATAGCACATATTAGAATTTATTAAAAAAAATTACCACATAGAACAAATCCAAAGAGACTGTTGATCGACTAAAAATCAAATCATTTCCCTGTGTTTGTAAATGGAAACTGATCCTGAAGATCAATGATGTCAGCAAGAACACCAGCCGCTGTAGTATCATTGCCTGCTCCTGCACCTGCACCTTGAATCACCAACGGGTTCGGGTGCTCATAACACCGAATGCATATCTCCACCTGCAGTTACATTTTCGTCGACTAATTGATACAGTCGCTATAAAAAAAGGTCACTGAAAGAGTTTAGCCGATAAACCATAATCCTTAAGAAATGTAAAAAATTAGTAGCAACCTTACATCCATTTACCAAAAAATTCATTAAGTGGAAGACTTTTTGTGTTGTCCAGCCAAATTCAGGTACTCCCATTTGAATGCGAACAAGTTGTACCTGCATATTTAGTGATAATCGATTTAAAATGTGTGATTTAAAATGACAAATGGGAGAGGCTAACCATAAAATAGAAGATCTGTCTACCTAAAACTTCTCTATATAGCTTCAATATCATCCAAATTTTTGGGTCGGGCCAGGTTCGACTAACATTTTTTTGGCTTGTCGTCAATGAGATGAGTATGTTAAGATATGTTATGAGGTTAATTGATGAGTAGAACTTACTTTAGATGTCTTGAAAAGGCATCATAGAAATCATGTTCGGATTTTGATTGTTCACATTCAGTAATTTGGATATCTTTTGGTCATAGAACATGCAGACGTCGCCTTCTTTTTTCCTAAATTCACATCCATTAGAAAAGCATACCTGAACCATGATCAATATAAGTTAAATATAGACAAAAAGCACCTCTTAATATGTTCAACCTATTTGACCCATTTTCCTTTTTAGTTAAAAAAAACTACTTGAGTCATTCGAGTTGATAAACAACCCAGTTCAACCCATGTTTGGGTCAAAAAGCCACCTCTATATAAATCATTCATCAAAATTTGTGTGCTTTCTGTTCAATATAAAAAGATTGATATGCTCCTATCACAAAGACTTTCTAAAAGTGTATATACCAGACATCATTTATTGCGATTGACATTGAGAAAAACATGTTGCTATCAAGTCTTGCAATTGGACCTCACTCTTGAGTTTCGTCTGCATGAAAAGAAAATTTGTCAACTAAAAGATAAGCTAGAAATTAACCAGTAATTTTTAAAGACAAATGGATAGTGAAAAATGATCATATCAAAAACACCCCAGCACTAAGTCTTCTCCAATTGAACCTCAGCATTAAATTCAACAATTTTTCCCCGGTGACCTTCAACTGGAACTTTGTGTTACGCTGTTCTATCATGCTTGGCCTTTGTCACATATCCTCATTCGGTGCAAGCCTTTGTCACATACCGGCTTTTTTGTACACCTCTAGCTGAGCACACGATTATCCTTTGATATTGCCCAATCTGGTGGATAATGAAACTTACAACCAAACTCACAATCACCAGTTTTCATGTAGTATTGACTTTCAGATCGACCTGGTCAATCTGACTACTGCTCATCAGGCCAGGATATGGTGTCAACTGTCAAGGGACGATATTGTGTTGTAAAAGGCAGGCCCAAAGTATTCACTCTATATTAATACAATGTATTTACCAGTAGAAGAAGGGTTCTTTGCTTTGAGAATGCAATCATTTTCCATAATAGAAGTGAAGATTATGCCCGTAACGATGTCTCGGATCAATCTGTATTATAAAATGATTTCAAATTATTATGTAATTATCATATCACTCAAATTGTAAAAGAAAAAAGATAAAAGTAATGACTTTAGGAGAACTTACTGCCTCAAGCCAATGTTGCAAGGCAAGCTTTTGTGCTTTACCATTCTTTGATAAGCCTTTTCCAACCTAAAAAAATAAAGAAATTATTCAATTTTTGATTGAGTAAAATGCCAAAATCGTCCCTGAGGTTTAGTGATTTTTGTTTGTTCCATCGAAAATGACTTTTCTGTGCATTTGAGTCCCTCGGATTTTCGTTTTATTGCCGTTTTCATCCTTGAGTTTGGCAATTTATTGCGACTGTCAACCCTCGAAATTTGGCCCTCAGGGGTGAAAATGCCACCTCAGGGACGAAAGTCGCAAAAGTGGTCAAACCCCAGGGACGAAAATGACATTTTACTCTTTTTGATATAAAGTTTGTATATTTACCTTGGCAGCCCTTGTTCTTGCTCTGGACCAACGCGAAACGACTAATAGACAAAATTTAAATAAATAAAAATCAAATAGCTATAACTATAATAGATAATAAACTCGGCTAACACTTGCACTGTCTGCGGATTCGTCAAGTTACCGATGCTCGGTGAAAGAGAACCCAAAAGATTTTGGCTTGGACTTCCCCTACAATACAATTAAAAACAAATCAAGATAAAAATAAAAATATGAACTTTTAAAAAAATAAAAAATATATATATTATTTTTGTTTGTTCTTACAAGCCAATGACAAATTTATCTGGAGAAAAAGTGATCATAATCCAACTACATGGATCAACAGCATCTGCATCCCAATTCAAGACACTATGTGGATCATCTAGACCATTCTTTATGTTCATCAAAGCTTGTACTGCAAGTTCAAAAACCATTAAACACTTTTATAACCTTTAAATGTTATGAACTGATCTCAACAAGAAGAAATAAAACTGATCTGTACCTCCTCTCTTGGCTGAGGCGACTGCCTTCTTCTTTTTGCTCGCATCAGACACCACACCATCTGAAACAAAACAAACATGGACACCTTGACTACCTTCACTCACAAGATTTACTATCAGTAACATTTTAAAACCAAGATTTACTATCAGTAACAAATCTAAATTAGCATACTTAATTAAAGAATTTATACCAAACAGTTGTCTATAAGCATGTTGAGTTCAAAATATCATAAATTATCCATAAATTAAACAAAAATAAAAACTTAATTGTAAAACAATTCAACCCTGTACTCATCTCATTCTCTGTCATTGGTAAACACATGAAAGAAATGACATTATTAGTTCCATCATATAATAGGTCATTCCTTAAATTTCACAGATCAAAAACCAAACCACTTAAAAAAAGTCATTATTGTAAAACATCCAAAAACTATAGAACCATAACACAAATAAACAAAATTAATGAAAAGGATAGTAGAAAGATGATCTCAAATAAACAAAAGGGACTCAAGTATTCTTGAAGTTATTGAAAAACAAACAAAACTATACAAACCAAAACATACCGAGAATAGATCTGAATCTATTTCACAGATCTGCTAGAAAAAAGTAACGGATCTGAATCTATTTCACAGATCCAGTAGAAACAACATACCGAGAAGTTGAACCCAGTAGATCTGATGTCGGAATCGCCGGAGAAAGAAACCCTAAAATTTCACAGATCTAAGTCAAATAACACACAAAAAATTTCACAGATCTAAGTCAAATAACACACAAAAAACACGCAAATTATAACAAATTTATACAATCAAACACAAAAATTACATTCTAGATTCAATAAATCAGCAAAGAACCATGTGCATCGAAGAATTTATGAAGAATGAAAAAGGGAAATACTCATCGAAGAACTCATCATCATCAATGGACTACTCTCTGGCATCAGTAAAGACTAACAGAGGGTATGTTAAGGAGAACCAGCCATGATTTTGTCCTAAAACAACAAACCCTAGAAACTGTTTATAAACTTATTTGCTAAAACAAAGATAAATTAGAACGCACCCTCATAAATCACCAAAGCAAAATCATATGTGGAAAGAAGAATCGTAACTTACCAAGATCATCCGCTCTTTAAGAGAAGAAGATGGTTTTGACGGTCGCTGGTGGTGTCATCGGTGGAGAAGATGGATGCGAGGGTTTGTGTTTTAGGGTTTCTCAAGAAAGGATAGGAACAGAATCGGTGGAGAAGATGGTTGGGAGGGTTTGTGTTTTAGGGTTTCTCTTGGAAGAAGAAACAATAGGAACAGAAAAGGTGTCTTGGGATGGGGGATGAATAAACGGATTCAAAAATTGAATCCAGCTCTGGCCGCCCAAAAATTGTTTTGCCACCCAGTTATACAGCATGTGTTGTTGAAAAGAAGTTTTCAACACTTTGTGCTTAAATGCTTGTACAATGGGCTTTAAATGGTTGTATAATAGCAAATGACCATTCTTGCCCTTCCTATATGCTTATTAAAGTAGTATAGATATATATATATATATATATATATACATATATAGGGGATGGTTCAAATGAAAACCACTTTTATTGTGAAAACTTGAAAACTAACTAAAAAAAAGCCTAAAAAACACACCAAAATTTTTTTTATTTTTTTTCAATTTTTTATAAAAAATCGCAGGTTTTTGTATATAAAAAAAAACTTTTTTTCAAAAAAAAAATATTTTTGTATTACACATGTGTAGTACTACACATGTGTATGTGTACTACACATGTGTAGTATTACACATGTGCACTACAAAAAAGAATTTTTTTTTTTTTTTTTTTGAAAAAATTTTTTATATACTAAAAGTAGCGAAAATTATTATGAAAAAAAAAATTGGTATGTTTTTTTGCCATTTTTAATTAGTTTTCGAGTTTTCACAATAACTAGTGGTTTTCATTTGAACCTTCCCCTATATATATATATATATATATATTTAGAGTGGGGATCATGCGGAAAGTATGTTTTTCCTAGAAAGTCTAGGAAGCGATCTGGGTCATCCAATGGGTATGTTTAATGGTTGAGATCATCTTGGTGGCATTTTGGTAATATGTGTTTCTTAAAAATATGATTATTTAATTAATGAGTGGTAGATATGTCATTTAACTTGTTTTAAATATGGAAATAACTGTCATTCCATAAACCACCCCACATTTCTTGCGATTTTCTCTCTCTCTCTCTCTCTCTCTCTCTCTCTCTTTCTCTCTCTCTCTCTCCTTTTCTCTCTTCTCTCTCTCTCTCTCTCTTCCTTCTATCCTTCATGAAGAAACACAACATCAGAGAAAACACACCGTGACAAATGTCACACATCGTACCAGCATGAATGGTAAAACACAACGTCAAGAATGCTAAAACACAAGGCTATTAATCTGCTTGCTGTTAAAACTCAATGTCAAGAAATCCTCTAGCATTACCAGCATGAAAGCTAAAACACAACGGTATTAATCTGCTTGTTTTTAAACACAATGTCAAGAAATCCTCCAGCATTACCAGCATGAATGCTAAAACACAACGGTATTAATCTGCTTGCTGTTAAAACACAATGTAAAGAAATCCTCCAGCATTACCAGCATGGATGGTAAAACACAGCGTCAAGAAATCCTCCAGTATTACCAACATGAATGCTAAAACACAACTGTATTAATCTGCTTGCTGTTAAAACACAATGTCAAGAAATCCTCCAGCATTACAAGCATGGATGGTAAAACACAGCGTCAAGAAATCCTCCAGCATTACCAACATGAATGCTAAAACACAACTGTATTAATCTGCTTGTTGTTAAAACACAATGTCAAGAAATCCTCCAGCGTTACCAGCAAAACACTGCGTCAAGAAATCCTCCAGCATTACCAACATGAATGCTGAAACACAACTGTATTAATCTGCTTGCTGTTAAAACACAATGTCAAGAAATCCTCCAGCATTACCAGCATGAATGGTAAAACACATCTGTCACATTATGGTATCAATAAACACATTGACGTCAAGCTCTCTGACTGTTAAAACACATCATCAAGAACATGCTGATGATTTTCCAGATAAATGTTAATAATCTACAAACAAAACTACAATAGTAAACAAAAAAATAACTGCAATTACCATCTCCACAATCAACAAGTGTGTTTGAAGCCATAATTTTCCTTTCCGAATAAAAATATTGAATACGAATGAAGCTTGTGAACAAATAACGATCGAAGAATTGATATTTACGTATGATTTGAAATCGAAAACAACAAAAAATCCGAAAATCATGGATAGAATCTGTTACAAATCAAGTACGTGCAATGTTAGTTAATGAATATAAATTCCAAATATAAAATTAGAATGTGAAAGTACATAAATGCCCTTCTAGTTAAAATCTTTCAATGCCACATGTCCAATTCTTATTGCTTTCTAGACTTTCTAGGAAAACTCACTTTCTACCCTAACTCCTCCTCTATATATATATATATATATATATATATGTATGTATGTATAGGGTAGGTGTTGGCTACAAAGCCATTTTTTCCTACAAAGTGTAGGAAGTCTCCTACATGTGGCAATTGGAGTTTTTAATCAAAAGGGTATTAAGGTAATTTAATTATTATTGTAATTATGGATTATATTAATAGATTAACTAACTAAGCAGATAATTAAGGAAAGTAGATATCTCATTGAAATCAAATCGACAGTTTCGTTTAAATTATACAATAGATAAAACCTATTCCCAGAGCATTCATATTGCATCTGGTTCTTCATAACATCTATACTGATCAAAATCATGGCGTCAAATGTTATGGTTAATTGTGGTGATGGTAAATTTTTATGATATTGCATAACTTGAATTTTTGTTTGATGTGTTGTAGCAATTGTATGGTTTATCTAACAATGATTACGATACTAAATTAATGTTGGAGGATTTCTTGACAGTGTGTTTTAACAGCAAGCAGACTAATACCGTTGTGCTTTAGGAGTTTATAATTGGATTAATTAGAGGATTTGTTGTCGTTGTGTTTTAAACATTCGCAATGTAACATGTGTTTTACCAGCTGCAATCCTTCATGAATAATTTCTTGATGATGTGTTTTACCAATTACAAGTTAATTCACAGTGTGTTATAGCAGTTTATGTTTTAGGAAGGAGATGTATTTTGTAATTATTAACGTGTTTTTAGGAAGGAGATGTATTTATAATTTCTTGGCGATGTGTTTTACTAGTTACAGGTTAATTCACAACGTGTTATACCAATTATGATTCACAAATGACATGTCTTTTGTGGTTTCTTGATCTTGTGTTATATAATTTTTGGGTTCTTCATGATGTGTTATATTGTATAACACACCATACAAGTTAAATGACGTTGTGATTTATTGTATGATTCACGATATGTTTTCTTGGGTTTCTTCACGATGTGTGATATTGTATGATTCACGATGTGTTTTCTTAGCGTTGTGTTTCTTCATGAAGGAGAGAAGGAAAGAGAGAGAGAGAGAGAGAGAGAGAGAGAGAGAGAGAATCACTAGAAATGTGGAGTGATTTATGGGATGACTATTATTTTCATGCTTAAAACAAGCTAAATGACACATCTACCCCTAATTAATTAAATCATCCTATTTTTAAGACACACATATTACCAAAATGCCACCAAGATGATCTCAACCATCAAACACACTCATTCAATGGTCAAGAACACTTCCTACACTTTGTAGGAAAAAAACACACTTTGTAGAGGAACCTCACCCTATATATATATATATATATAGGGTCAGGTTCAGACGAGAACCACCTTTATTGCGAGAACCGCAAGAACCAATGTGAACACAACCTAAAATAGCTAAAAAAAACCTAACCCCCACCCCCCCCCCCCAAAAAAAAAAAAACCTAAAACCCCACCCACCCCCCCCCCCCCCCAAAAAAAAAAAAAAAAAACCTAAAAACCCCCCTCCCCCACCACCCAAAAACCTAAACCCCCCACCCCCCAAGCTAAAATGCTAATAACTAAACCCTAAAAAAATCAAAAAACACACAAAAAAAATTTTTAATATTTTTTACATTAAAATCGCTACTTTTTAGTAGCCAATTTTTTTTTTTTTTTTTTTTTTTGCTACTAAAAGTAGCAATTTTTTTATAAAAAACATTTTAAAAAAATTGTGTGTTTTTTAGCTATTTTTGGTTGTGTTCACATTGGTTCTCGCAATAAAGAGTGGTTCCTAACGGATCCTTCTCATATATATATATATATATATATATATATATATAGGGGAGGGTTATCTTGAGAACGCTAAATATTGCAAGAACCGTGAGAAGGAATGAAAAAACCAATCAAAACCAATTTTTTTTGTACAAACCTCATTGTAATCAAAGTACAATATCAAAAAAAGTATTTACAACATCAAATAATTCATTTCTTCTCTTAAAATCACTCTTATTAGATTTTTACACATGTGTAAATATAACAAATTTACACATGTGTAAACGGCAAACTTACACATGTGTAAATTTTCTTTATATACGAATTTACGTAAATTTAAACGTTTAAATGAAATTTCTAACATTATACTCGAATAATAATAATAATAAGTGTAAAAAAAATTGAACTTGAATTGTTTTTGACCAAGTTCTCGCGGTTTTTTCATTCGTTCTCACGGTTCTCACAATATTTAGCGTTCTTATTTAAACCTTCCCCTATATATATATAGGGTCAGGATTTAGAGAAAACGCTCAAAAGTGTGAGAACGGAGAGAACGCTTATGGTGTGACAACTGTGCTCTGTAATCGTTGTACAATGTAAAACAATGTTAAATATCAATAAAACAATGTTCTTCGGTGTTATTATATGTGTTTTAGTGTTATTTTGTGTGTATTTGTGTTTGATGATTTTACAATTTGATTCAATTCCGATTTCAAGCTTTAAATCACTTTCTGGAAGGTTATACGCAAACTGGTGCGTAAACGCAGTCAGTATAATGCAATGAACACTCCGGAATAGTGAAATAGGCTTAACATACCTTAAATAACCTTTACATAACTTAGAAATAAGTTTTGGAGGGTTTGGTGTGGCGAAATCAAGTTTATTCGCTTACAGGGACTAATTTCGACAAACTGCGAAAGTATGCCGATTTGTACTGTAATGAACATTCCAGAACATGAACCTAAGTTAAACATACCCTAAATATCCTTTACATAGCTTAGAAATAGGCTTTGAGGGGTTCGGTGTGCTAAAATAAACTTTTTGGTCATTTGTTTTGATACCAAAACCTGTTTTCTAACTTAACTAAACATGTTTTAGCATGTTTAGCTCGTCACTTTTTAGTTTAGTGCTTGTGTAGAGTCGTAAGTCAAGCGGACTAAACACCCGCTTAGACTTTCGAACTCGACCCGTTT
>JARYGA010042531.1:0-22076 GCA_030545235.1 Helianthus tuberosus
CAACGACTACATTCGCTTTGCCAGGATGGTAGCGAATTTCACAATCGTAGTCATTTAGAGTCTCCATCCAACGGCGCTGTCTCATATTAAGATCCTTTTGATTGAATAAGTATTGAAGACTTTTGTGATCCGAATAAATCAGACATTTAGTTCTATATAAGTAATGTGTTCATAACTTAAGTTCAAATACAACAACACCCAACTCCAAATCATGGGTGGTGTAATTCTTTTCATGCACCTTTAATTGTCGTGATGCATAGGCAATCACCTTGCCTTTCTGCATAAGCACACAACCCATACTGGTGTGTGAGGCATCACAATACACGACAAATTCTTCTACTCCTTCGGGCAATGTCAACACAGGAGCATTGCTTAATTTTTGTTTAAGAATCTCAAAAGACTCTTGCTATTTGGGACCCCAATCAAACTTTACATTCTTGCGGGTCAGAGCAGTTAATGGTGCAGCTATCCTTGAGAAGTTCTCAATGAACCTTCTATAATAACCAGCTAATCCCAGAAAGCTGCGAATTTCTGTAGATGTCTTAGGTGCTTCCCAATTCATAATGGCTTCTATTTTAGCGGGATCTACTTGGATACCAAGCTCGCTCACCACATGTCCAAGGAACTGGACTTCGCGAAGCCAGAACTCACACTTGGAGAATTTAGCATACAACTTCTCCTGTCGTAACAATCCTAAGATACACCGAAGGTGTTTCTCGTGGTCAACTTGACTACGGGAATAAATAAGTATATCGTCTATAAAGACAATGAAAAACTTATCTAAGTATGGCTTGCGGACTCGATTCATGAGATCCATGAATGCTGCAGGTGCACTAGTGAGTCCAAAAGGCATCACTAAGAATTCATAGTGGCCATAGCTTGTTCTAAATGCTGTTTTAGGTACATCTTCTGTTCTAACCTTGAGTTGATGGTACCCAGATCTCAAATCGATATTTGAGAAGAAACTTGCCCCTTGGAGTTGGTCGAACAAATCGTCGATCCTGGGCAATGGATAACGATTCTTGATTGTCACCTTGTTTAATTTGCGGTAATCAATGCATAGACGCATTGACCCATCTTTCTTCTTTACAAACAGTATAGCCCCAAGGCGATGAGCTGGGCTGAATAAATCCTTTTTCTGGTAGGTCGTCCAATTGGGTTCTCCATTCCTTAATTTATGTAGGAGCTAAACGGTATAGAGCTCGTGCAATTGGTGCTGCTCCTAGTAGAATGTCTATCCTGAATTCGACTTGCCTCTCAGGAGGTAATCCAGGTAGTTCCTCAGGAAATACGTCAGGGTATTCAGAAATGATTGGGATATCTTCAATCTTGGGTTTTGGTTCATCAACTGTCACTTATGCCATGTAGATGACACATCCGTTCTTCAAACACTTAGATGCTTTGAGCATAGCTATATTGTCGGGCAGACCATAATGTGTGTCTCCATGAATGGTGACTAACTCACCAGAGGGGGTTTTGATGTTAATTAGTTTCTTATCACAGGTAATTTGGGCTTGGTTACGTGATAACCAATCCATGCCCAAAACTACATCAAACCCTGCCAACTTCATTGGCAAAAGAGACAGCGGAATGAAATTATTCTTAATGGATATAAAGCATCCATCAAGAAGAGTTGACGCTGTTTCTAAGGTACCATCTGCGAGTTCTACCTCATATTTTATGTCTAGAGTTTTAATAGGCAAATTCAGTAACTTACTAAACTTGTGGTCTACAAAAGACTTATCCGCACCTGAATCAAATAAAACTCTAGCATAAATATCATTAATGACGAAGGTACCTGTTATAATGTTATTGCCGTTCACCGCCTCCCTGGCGTTCATCTGAAAAACCCTTGCATTGGTTTTCTTTGCCTCCTCAGGCTTCTTAACATTTTTAGGGTAATTGGTTTTGATGTGCCATTTTTCATTGCAACCATAGCAGGTTGCATCCTTGATGTTTCGGCACTCAACAGTCTTGTGCCCTCTCTTCTTGCAAATTCCACAAAGTTTGGCTTGTGGGTCCTGATTGCACTTTCCAAAGTGCCTCTTGTCACAAATTTTGCACCTGGGCTTATCACCTGACTGCCCTTTCTTGAAACCAGAGTTTCCTTTCTTCTTTTTGTTCGATTGTTGGGACTGGTCATCCTCCCTTTTCCTCTTTCCGTCTTCGGTGGATTTCTTTGACCTACTCCTTACAATATCAAGAGTAAGAGACAATGATAGATCGACAGCCGATCTGTATGTAGTAGGCTTAGAAACCTTGACATTTCCTTTAACCTCAGGGGCTAAACCACCGATAGAACGCACAATGTGTTTGGGTTCAGGGGTGACCAGATAAGGTACAAGTCGAGATATCGAGTTAAAACTGGTCACATAAGACCTGCAATCCAAATCTTTCATTACCAGAGTGAGGAAGTCAGTCTCCACTCTTTCAACTTCATGCTGCGGACAATAAGTGTCCTTCATAAGATCAACAAATTGGTTCCAGGAAAGGTTATACAGAGGGATCTTTCCAGTGGATTGCACCGAGGCTTTCCACCATGTTAGGGCGTCGCCCTTGAAGGGCTGAGATACAAACTTAACGATGTCCTCCTTAGCACACCCACTGATATCAATCACCGTTTCCATTTCATCCAACCACTTCATACAGTCTATTGCTCCCTTTTCTCCCGTGAAATCTCTTGGTTTACAAGAGACGAAGTATTTGTAGGTACAAACCTTGTTGTACCTGGGAGTCTGATCCAACACAATCTTTTGAGATTCAGATCTCTAGTTGGATGAATGCTGAGATTCATCCTTTTTCAATGTATGCGAATGTGATAAGGACTTTGTATGAGTTTTGGACCGAACATTACTCGGCTCCTTAAACATATTATACACAGCTTGAGCAACTGCTGTGTTTATCATTGCCTGTAATTCAGCACCAGTAACATTTATCCTGGTATTATTGTTTCCTTCCACAGGATGACTATTAGCTTCTTCAGAGCCAGCCATGATTTGAATACTAAAATCAAACAAGAATGATTTATTTAGATTATATAATGAATCATCGTATCTGATGATTAGATGGTCATGGTATTAATAAACCATATAGACCATTTTTTAGATAACAAGTCAAAATTTATTTGATCATGATTTGCCTAGGCTACGAATGAACCAATATTGGTGATCAGGTAGGATATAATCCTTTACATTTATCAGACAGGGGACATAAGTCACAACTGTCAATGTCTTAAAGACATTTTCAGATAGCACAAAAGGCTTGTCTTGAAGGACATTTAGATGGCACAAAAGTCTTGTCACAAGGACAATTAAAATATAATCAACGATCTCTTGAATCAGTGATTTTTAAGGGTCGAACATAGTTCATCGCCTTTTTGACAAGAAGTTTATAAAATAAAACTATCATTGTCATGAATACACCTTCGCCCGCAGGCATACACCTCAAATGGATGTTTTGGTGTACACATCATATTTGATGTTAATAGCCATGATTCATATTGATCATTTAGGCCATATAGATGGTTTGGAAAAATCCAAGTACTTTTTGAGAAGCTAGTGTGGTTTCAAGTCACATTGCTAGGAATGTTAACATGTTTTAAGATGTTAACAGAGAATCATTGTCCTTAAAAGGTTATACCATCATGGCCATTAATATTTTGGCTGGGTTATACCCTTAAGAACTTCTTTTGAAATTTCTATGGCAGATCAATTAAAAATTGAAATGAGATATGCTTGGTGATGTATTAAAATACATTTATAAAAATTCCAAAAGAAATTCCATTAAATTACTAAGCGATTATAAGAAATGCCCTAAACGGGTCTTGAAATAAACAAACTGTCCATGCAGGGACTACAGAAAAGAAACAAGTCCACGCAGGGACTAAATACAGAATGTCCTCGCAGGGACTTTATTGAAATTACAATACAAAAATAAAATAAAACAGACTTCTACTTCTTTTTGCCCTTTATGAAGTTCGCAAGGCCCTTAAGAAATTTGTTATGCTTTTTCTCGCGTTCCTCCGCTTTTTGTTCAACCTGATCTAACCTATGCAGAATTTGTTATGTTTGCAGTTGTGAAGGGGGGGTTGCTATTGATAAGGAGGGTATTGATACCCTTGCACTGGATACCCAGTTGGGTATACTGGAGGAAAGGGTGAGGGATAAAGTGCATTAAATTGAGCTGCTTCAAGATATGGATCTTGGGCAGGGGCCTGATATCCATAATCCGTAGGAGTTGGATATTCAAATGGGTTATACCCAGACGAACCTGGGTAAGTCGGTATTGGGTTTTCATAACCCACTGGCGGTGGCGGTGATGCAAAAGTAACTGGCGGGGGATCATTTTCCGGCACCATGTGAGAAGGTCCATCCATTTGTGGATCTTCGGGGATTGGAGGGTATGTGCTTGAAGCTTGAGTGGAACTAAACCTAGGTCCCCCTCGCACGGACATCCGTGCGTTCCTCCTTCGCCTTGGTGGTTCAGGAGGCGGTTGTGGTGGTTGTTGAGGTGGTTCCTCAAAGGGCAATGGTGGTAGAGTAACCGCCTGAAGATACGGTTCCTCCAATGGAGGTTGTGGAGAGCTATGAAAAAAGGGGTGAATTCCCAAGTGTAAGTGTTCCACCTTTCGGCCCATGAGTCGGGGCCTTGATATGGCGATCCTTCATAAGGAGAACCGCTGGAGATGCTGATTGTGACAACCCGTATTTCAAACCTATCTTTGTGATTAATGTAACGTATGTGAACACTATGTGACTATGTGAACTTGATGATTAATGAAATGTTATGTGTAATGTATGTATGTATATAAGCAAGCCCAAACGCACAACACGAACCGATCGCACAAGCCCATTCGGGCTACACTCTTGTATTCGGACCAATGGGCAGCCCAAGTGAGGGTTTGGCCAACTCCCTTATGTCGCATAACACTAAGGAGATAGGGTATACTCCTCATATTTTTCAAAACACCCACACACACAAACCCTAGCTCTCTTTCTCTCCTCTCGAAGCCGACGCCAAACAACACCCCATCCCCATCGAAGCTTTTGATTCGGATCACCCTCATCCATCTCTAATCGGTTAGTGTTTCATGATATATGTTTTATTCGGGTGATGATGTATTGTTATGTTAATATGAATGATATGTGATTGATCATATATGTGGTTGGATCCGAATGGTTTGGTTAGTGTTTGTAATTGTCAACCGTATGTTAGATAATATTATGGATGCCATGATTTTAATGTGATAACTAGAATAGTTGGTGTGAGTGATGATGTCCTAGTGAATCGGATGTGGATGATGATGTTAATCGGCTAGCATGTTTTGTTCTCGGATTGTTTGCATAATGATTTAGGATAGAATGTATGTAGTCGGCTGTGATGTAGTAGATGTTTGATTGATTCGTATGTAATAACATGAAGTATTTGAATGCTCTAATGCTATGAATTGTTGATATGTTATTCATTAGGGTTTATAGAGATTTGATGGTAAAAACCTTTGTTTGATCAATTATTGGGTGTTTTGGAAACTGTTAGAATTGTTGATTGATAAATTCACAAAAGGAAACAAAATAACTGATTGCATGAAATTCGGACATTTAAACAATCGCACAAGACTCCTTGGTCGCACAAGAAGTCCAGTCGCACAAGATGTCCCCAGTCGCACAAAATCTATTGGATCGCACAAGTTGAAATATCTGCTTAACTGTTGGGCCGTGTATATATGTTGGGCCGGGCTAGTTTCCAAACGCACAAGTCATCCGGATCGCACAAGCCATCCGGATCACACAAGAGGTCCATGTTTATTTATTTGGGTCGTTTACTTACTGAACTGCTTATTTTATTGGGCCGGGTTTAAGGCTGATCGCACAACCCATTATGGATCGCACAAGCTGTGCTGATCGCACAACAGGTTAGGCCGCCTATTTTGTTGGGCTTTATCTTTCGGGTCGCACAAGTGAGACGTGTTTGGTACGTGAATGCTACTGTTAATGTGTTAACATGTGTTATGTGTTTGCCATGATCAATACGTGTTCGTAACCTGTTAGCTTATGTGTAAACATACGTGCACTTCTTGAACCTAGACCTGACTTGTACGGTAACCATGTTAGGACGTGGTTGACCTCTAGCAACTCGATTGACCTTTACTTATCTGCCGAGCTAACCTAAGGTGAGTTCACACTTTCTACAAAGCATGGGATTCCCAGGGGTTGGGAATGGGGTTAAGGAATATGGATTTCCTCGTCCTTCTTGGGTAGGACAGTACGGGTTCAGGAGTATAATTCCTCGTCCTCATGGACAGTTAACTTTTACTAGACCAAAACTCTATCACGAAGTCCCTCCTTTTTATATCGACTTAATCGCCGGGCCAATGGCGAGCGGGTCATTAGTTAGATAGCGCTATTTAGGTTTGACAAGCCTCACACCGTGCTGCAGAGGACGGTCGTGAACTAATGGATCTGGGCACGTCAATGATGATAGACATTGACAGTTCAGGGCACATAAACATGACTACAGTCAGCAGTCGATATGGTAACGAGTCTAGTAGTATGTACATGGGGTAGCCCCCACGGCCAGAGAGCCAGTTATATAAACATGGGGTAGCCCCCACGGCTGGATAGCCAGAATAAAAGGGAATAAACTAAACATGTTTTCAATTATGGGGTAACCCCCACGGCAGGATGCCAGCTAAAGGAAACCGTTTTTGGAACAACTTAAAACGAACACCCAACTGTGAACTCGCTCAACTTTGTTGTTGACTCGTTACTACATGCTTTGCAGGTCAATAGGTTTAGCAGGAGCTTACATGGGGGAGAGTCGTTGTGGAGCATGGACATTGAGTGTTCATGATAAACTTAAACACTTTTACTTTATGATTTGGGTTTTGAACTAATTGCTTCCGCTGATTACTTAAACTATGTTTTGTTTGAACACCAAATTGTATTGTGTTGGATTTTATTATTACTTACATGCTTGTTCAATATGATTGGTGGCTTGATCCTGGTCAGTCACGCCTCCAGGCGGTGATACTCCGCATGTGGATTTTGGGGGTGTGACGCTGATGGGATGTGATGGCGTCCCAGTTGGTGGAAATTCTGGATCTGGATCGTCGTCCATCTCCATATCTTGAGAGAAGTGGTCCTCGGGTCCAAGAGGGTTATAACCCTGTGGTTCGTAAAAATAGTCATTTGGGTTAAATAGACCCGGTGAATAAAGATCGTGAGAACCAGAATGGTGAAAAGAAAGGGAATGCAAAGAGTGATGTGAATGATGTGAGTGGTGAGAATGGTACGAATGTTGGAGCTCGTCTTGAATAGGTAGCCCAAAAGGTGGGTGATCTAAAGGTGAAGAACCTAACGAAATGGAGTGTCTCGCCGGTTCAAAAGAATGTCTCCAATTATCTCGCGAATAGGAGCTAGTAAAAGACACTGATGGTGTGTGTCTATGTGAGGGTCCCGCATTGCTAGATGGCCCTCCCCTCATAGGACCTTTTCCTTTTCCTTGAACGCGCGGTGGCATTTTTTAATTAACCTGTCAAAACAATAAAACAACATATAAACGACAAAAGAAAAGTTAAGAATAAATCCTAGGTCATATGCCTAGACTCGGAAGTCTAAGGAATGTGCTTATTATGTCATTGAGATTAAACACAAAAGATTAGTGTTTAATTCACTCAATGTTGGCTCTGATACCAACCTGTCACACCCCGATATTTCCACATATTACCGGTGGGCTCAGCGGGGAGTATCGTGACGTAGTTGATATCATCATAGTCAATACACACAATATAATAGCACAGCGGAAGGCTTGGTAGAATATTACTATTACAAACCATAGTGTCCAAGTGTCCAAATAAAAGAATATATAGACTGGTTGTTACAGAGATCCACAGGCGGATCATAAAATAAAATACAAGAAAACTGAAATAACAGACTTCAGACATCTAAGGATTTGCAAGATCCTCTTATTTGACACCAAGTAGCTCCAGCCTAGTTACGAGAGGTACCTGCCACTTAGTCTTTGGAAAACACGTCAGTTTTCACTGGTAAATACAATTAACTGACTCATTTGAAAAGAGTTTATGAAAATTGATTTAAGTGCACAAGGCACAAACCATTTATAAATCTTTATATAAAAGCTTGTATACAGTTTTACATGTTTGTCATACATATGGGGCCGGTTTGGAAGCCGGTCATGATTAACCGACTCACCACTTATAGAACCCACAAAGGAGTTATCCCCAACATGTGGGTTATTTAGCATTTGCATCTGTCAGGTGTATGCCTACACCCAGTGCATAGGTTGTCACACCCCTTTTTAAGGCGGAAGCACGGGGTGTGATCCTGAAAGGTTCTCATTGCATACGAATGGTAAACATACTACATGCTCGTAAAATAACTCCAAAATGCAATTGTCATTACATAATCAAAACATAACATAAGTTTAGTGTTTACATCACACGACTAATAATTGTTTGAAAAGTTTACAACTTTATTTAAAAGACAAACATCAAGGCTTTGATTCTTATATCACCACACATGATGGAATATAATAACCAAATCCCACAAAAACATGCATCGGAGTCTTGACACAACATAGCTTAAAACATAAACGAAATCCCGGAGGAAGGGTAAGACTGCACGTACATCCACTTTAGTTACCTGAAATACATGTGAGTTTTGGAAAATCGTCAACATAATGTTGGTGTGAATTCATGCAGTTTTGTGTAAAACATTTAAGCATTTGCTGTAGAAAACATGGTATGTAATTTGTACTAAAAATAAGTACTTTTGTAAATGTAAGGAATATGAGATCGCTAATGGTTCGCGAGGCCACTAACATATGTAACGACATAGGATGCATCCAAACCATAGGCATTTTTTACTTGTCGATTCACGACTAGAGACACAAAAGCAATGCTTGGTAAAAGAGTGGCCAAGAGTGTGGTTGCCTGAAACCCATTAGATCTAACCTTTTGTTCCGCGGTCTTGGTATGTAACTGATTAATGGTGCTTATGGCACCCTATTCGTGACATGATCTTAAGTATCATTCCTTAGTTTTTGTATTCAATATACCATAGCACATGTATTTTCCCCAAGCTTAGAAAATAAGTAAAAGTTTAAAAGTGGGGACATGAACTCACAACTTTGCGTATCCTGCGCCGTAAACTTCACCGGTTGGTTTTGTAGCGTCGTTACCTATACGTGTTCTATTAATGTTAGTCACTAGACTTGTATCACACAAGTACAAGTCACCATCTTTAGTTTATGTATATGTTCTTTGTATGTTCATTCTTAGTGAGGGTCGTGCCCGTTTGTCATGTCTTTACACTTTGAATATGTTTTGTATTTTTGTAAATACATATTTTACTTCTTAAATATATATTCGTTCATGTAGCCTTTTCAAGGTAATAAGTTGTTAAAAATAATTTATATTTTTAACTTTTCATGTGTGTTACTTATATTATTTTCCAAAAATAAATATAAGTATTTTGTGAAATTATTTTCAATATTATTTTTGTACAAGTATTCTTAGGAAAGTATACTTGTATTTTATGTAAATACTTGTGTATTTTGTATTTTTCACCAAAAATCAATACTTTGATTTTTATTACTTTCCGGAATTATATTTCTTAAAAATAATGTATTTTTAAGACTTGTAAGAAATATATATATTTTGTCATGCTAATATATATATATATGGTTATTCTTGATATTCACCCGATTTTTACATAAATTCCGTTACTTGGTAATGGTCATATATTTGTCCAAAAATATATTTTAAGCCCAAAGTGTCCAAATTCAATAATATGTTAAGAAATATATTTTCTTGAATATATTTTCTTGTATTTGTCCATGTATTTCCTTGTGGGAAATTTTTGTATACTTGTATACTTATGTATTCTCATGTATTTGTATGTGTATTTTTGTATTCATACTCCATGGGAGTATTTAGTGTATTTTCAAGTCCTAATACACTACTACGTATAATACACATAATATACACTTAGCACAAAATTTGGTGATCACTAAATATATATATTTTCCCTAAAATATATATACTTAATATTAATTTTAACTTGAAGAAATCACCATTTCTTGACTTGTAATTTTACATAAAAATTAGGGAAACCTTGGTAAATATTTTTAGGTGAATTTTTAGGGAATAAGTTTCACCAAACTTATATTTTTCTAAGTGTCAAGATTTTATAAAAATTTTGACATAGTTTCCCCTAAAAATGGAGGTTTCCCATGTTTTCAAAACATGTGTTTATTTTCTTTTCAACATCAAAACAATTTTCCAACAATAATCACCAACAACATATACTAATTTTTCCATATGGAACATCATGGGGATCTTGATTTTTGTTAAAAATGTGTAGTCTTTTAGATCTACACTTTACATAAGATGATCTTTCCAAAAATAAGTGTTCTTGAGTATTTTAAACAAACTTTTATAAGACTTTATTTTACTAACCAACTCATCCATGAGTTTAATGGTTTCAAAGTTTATAAATCATGTTCCTAAAACCACTTTTATGTTTATTAGAAAGATCATTGTTTTTAATCTCATGTTTAACCATGGATCTTTCAAGATCCATGCTTAATAACTTTAGATCTTTCAAAAATAATCTTTATGTTAAATTTTTAACAAACTTTCCATGAGATTTAGTTTCAAAAATTAGTTCTACACACACTTTATTACTTCAAAATTACAAGTTTATGCATAAAAATTCATATTTCAAGTTTACATCATGCTTCATATGTTCATCTTCAAGTTTAACCATGGATCCTTCAAGATCCATGCTTAAACTTGTTAGATCTAAGCTTTAACATACTTGATCTAAACATAAACACAAGATATAACATCAACAACTTCATTACATACACTAAAAATTCATGTAATCACTTGATTTCTTCATAAACATGTTAGATCTTTTCATTTTCTTCTTTAGAAGTTAAGTTGTTTAGATGGTGAAACTTGTACATAACATAAACATGACTTAAATTAGTGATCAAGAAGCTTACTACTAGCTCTAATGGCTAGGGAAGTGGCACAAAAATGAAGATGATGATCAATGAAGAAAATGAGAGGTTAAAAGCTCCACAAAGAGGTCCTTCAAGTTCTAGCACCATACACCTTCTTAAATGAGCTTCTTACACCTTCTAGTGGCCTTGGATCATGAGATTGAAGCTTGAAAATGTTGGTGGTATGATGGTGTATATGAGCCGAGAGCAAGGGGTGAAGGAAGGAAGGAGATGATGAATTTTGTGAATGGTGGATAATGTGTAAACACTTAGGGTTATTTATAAAAAAATCCAACATAAACTTCCTTTAAGATTTATTTGTATTCTAGTTAGGGGACCAAGTTAAATATAATATTCCAAAGCATATGGGGCCCATATGGGCCGGCAATGGTGAAAAGGGGGGGGGGTAAAGTGTAAAATTTGGGAAGTTGAGGTTTAAAGTGCAAACGAGGGGGTTTAACTTAGTTTAAGTATGTTTAGGGGTTTTTATGATTTTTAAGGTGTTCTAGCACCAATACTAGTTTAATATCATAAAAACATTACTTCTAGTAAAATTTTGATGTCCCGGTTATTGTCCGGTTGTTCGGTTTGTTACGGTTCGTTAAAGTGCTGAATTGCGCAGTTTCACTAAGTATGAAGCACCTTTTGAGGCAGTTTTGTGACGCCCTAAAACGTTTTAACCCAATTTATCGCAGCGGAAAGTACATACCTAAAATTTCTTTCATAATAATCTTTCTTTCAATTAAATACATTAATCCCTTTCTTATAAATTAATCAAAAACTAACATACTTATATCAATTTAAGTGACGACAAACACACCCACGTACAATCCATGTATTGACTCGATCTTCAACCGCGTACACTTCTTGATGAAACATCCAAAACCCTGTACGGCCTGCAGTCACCACATCCAATCAAATCAATAGCAGCAGGTGACATAAATAAAAAAAATAATAAATCTTAACACATGCATAGTAAGGCGTCAACATATCCTGCTTTCTTTTATACCAGCCCCTTCATGCATCCATTCCTTCACTAGCATCGGATTGCGCAGCTAACCTTCACTTTCATTGTTAACATGCCTATACTTTACATTAACTCTTCAATAGAAACGGTTAGTATCATTAACTTTCCTTCATATGAACATATTCTCGATTTACCCATAACTCATCTTTATGCCTAATTCATTATGTAAGTTCCCTTTCTTACCCCAAACTTAATCGAATCTCTTTCTTAACCACTCCCAACTCATTTGTACTTGAACTTAACTTAGTAATAACATCGATTCATATCTTCTCACACTACATTCAATAAATACCATATATCATAACTACTGTACCAAACAAAAAGGGTAAGTTCGGAGTGCACTTACCTCGTGCGTCCGAGTTCAAGCATAGCTTCCGTGTTTATCCTTGGCCCGTTGCCCTTCCATGCTTGTGTCCATGTTGACATGACTCCTATCCGTACATGTCATCACATTCATCATAACATGATTAGCATACAATCTCACTTATCATTTTTCTCCTAAGCATTTCATCAAACACTTGGTGTGCATATCATTTTCTAAGCATAAGGTACAAGTGCTTTAAGCATTTTCTTCCCTATTTCATCTTATGAACCATCACATTCAAGCAAAATCTCATAATCATAATTTCCACATCAAGTTTATCTATCTCAGTCTACCATATAACACTTTATACATTACAAGATCACACTATAACATCTACAAGTTCATCATGTTCATCATCTTCACACTCATGCAATGGGTTTCATTCTAAATCACCAAATTACTTGAAATTATTCATAACACAAGTTCTATTTGGTGTTTCTAACACCTCTACATCCTTAATTTCATACAAATTCATGGATTGATCATAACCCACTTCAAACAAGATCATCAAATCTAAATTCTAAGACATACCTTATGATCCCCTTGTGAAGGTGATCATTAATTCATGTTCGGTTGTGAATTTGGGCTTCGTTTAGCCTTCCAATTTGGAGATTCTTCAAGAACTAGGGTTTTGGCTCCATGGGAGCCTTCCCTGCTCGATGATGAACACACACACGATGTGTGTGTTGTTTTCTTTTAATAAAACAACTTTCAAGTTGTTTACTTTGGTCCCTCATGTTTCGTTTTAATTAAATAAGGCTACAACCCTTCGTTTAATCCCAACTCTACTAACATTAAACTAAGTTAATCATTTCCTAGTTAATATTCATTTATGGGTTCACTTTTACCCCTAACGGTATTTTTTTTTTACCCGTTCCTTTATATTAACCGGGTTTAAATTACCAAACCCATTTTTGGGGTGTTACAAGTTTCAATTCCCGACACTTTGTAAGTTATTTTGGACAATAAAACATAAATTTTGCATGATATTATTGTGTTAAATAGCTGATTATAGCTGAATTATTGTTGATTTATGCAGAATTCTGTATTTAAAGTGCGTTTCGGGTGCTTTTTAGTGCATAGTTTTGCTTCCGAAAAGTTTATATGTTAACCCTTGTATCCATACTTGGGTTTTGATGTATTTTAGATGTTGGACCTATTCCTAGGCCCTAATTCTATTATCTGACTGCTTTCTGGAGAATTGCTGACACAGTGTGTCTTACCGGTGAGTTTACCAGTCTTTCTGACGCAACGCTTAGAGTAATGCATAAAGCAATATTTGAAGTATAAAATGTGCATGAATTCACATGTATAGCATGTAACAGACAATGTTGACATTTAAGCACATAATTGCAGATAATAAATAATAATTAAAACTGTACGGAAATTACCGGTTTTGTGCAAGTCACATAGGTCGTGGCCATTTTCAAATGAAATGAGCTGAGGATATCCAGGACACGGTCGTATTAACCCCCAATGTTTATGTTATCAAACAATACAGATTAAAATAGGTTATGCGAATTTATTAATCACAATCCGATTAAATGATTTCATACCCGACCAAGCGGTATTATTATAATACTGTATCCCATGCCCGTATAAGGGAAAATAAGTTAAAAGTATTTACCTGAGCTAGATGTGTGAGAAGTAACTCAGCCGTATGTTTCCTAAAGCCTTATGAAAATACCTTCTACCGAAGCTACTCAATCTGTATGGAAGGTTTATTAACCTATTATTATACTAACGGGTCTTTATTTAAGTCAAAGACTTAGACCGGTTAGTTTGAAAGATAATTAACGGTTCTAAACGCTAGATTAAGCGGAGAACGGAATAGAATGTGGTTTAGACCCGACAAGTTTGGATACTTGTATAATATGGGTAAACTAAACACATTCTGGATTTTGAAGTGAAAAATGATAAGGTTAAACCCGTTTCGGCTAATTTACGTAAACTAGTTATATAAACCGAATCGAACGCATAAATGCATAACGGGTAACCAAATGAACCATATACAAGTCCCACAAGTTATTATACTTAGAATATGTTAATACATCAGTAGGATGTTAACATATACGCCCAAAAAGTATTTAAAACCAATTTATGTCCCGTAGGGGCATTTTGGTCATTTTAACATTTATAAGAGAGGTTTTATAGTAAACTGAGGTTCTGGTCTAAAACATTCAGAAAAAATATTTATTTTATCTAGTTACATCAGTAAGATATCATACATATGTGAGGTTTATCATTTATTGCCAAACTATGCCTCGAAAGGGTATTTTGGTCATTTCACATATGCTTTTAAGGACATAATTGGAAGTCTGAGTTCATGACTTATACCTACTGTAATAATATTAAAATTTATTTATAAAATCAGTAGGTAACAAGTCTTAGGTGTTTAGTATGGTTTTAAACCATACTATGCGCTTAATTTGCGTAAAAGTCGATAATTGACGATAATTAAGTGTTTATGGAAATCTGAGATTTTGATCAATCTTAAATGTTCAAAATATTTTATTTAATATATAATATCAGTAGGAAAAGGTTTAGTGTGCAAATCATATGTTAATCTCATTTTATGAACGAAAAAGGGTATTATCATCATTTGCCGAATTATACAAGAACTCAATGAAATGGTCAGTTTATAATCTGACCAAAAATTCCAAAAATCCCTAAAAATAATATCTTAACAGTAGGTAATGAGTTTTGGTTTAAAACCTATGTTTAAACATGACTTATGCATAATAGCGTAATTTAATTAATAAAAAGTTCTAGTTTACGATATCATGCATAACTTTAGTTTGAGACCAGAAACTGATGTCAAATTTTGTGGACATACTTATATATCAGAAATAAAGCTTTTTGTCCTCTCACATTTTCAAAATTCTCGTTTTTATGATATAAGGGCATAACGGTTAAATATAAGCATAATAACGGAAACTAGCATATAATTCAAAATACAAATGACCAGGTAATATAACTTCAGAGAGTTATACTACAACATAATATGGTCCTAATGAAAGCTTAAAACATAGAAGATTTAAGCTTAATCGGGTCAGAACTGAAAGTCAAAGCAAAAGTCAAGCTTTTGCGACTTTCGGTTGCGAACCGACCCTAAACTCAGAATTGACGGGTTGAACATGCTTAAACATGTTCTAATAATAATTACCAAGTTATTAGAGTGATAAAATATAATTTATGACCTCTTCATTGTTAGTTTTGATTATTATTTAAAAATCTGTTCAGTTTGACTTTTTAATTAATAGTTTGACCCGACAATTAACTAAGCAAACGAGATAATTAGGAGGTGCCCTTATAAGGGATTAACAACTACCTAATTATGGTCACATAGCCATATTCGCATCGAACAATGGCTGGACCATATGAGTTTAAACCGAGAGTCAAAGCTATTTTACGTAACTTTGACTTTTCGGTTTTTAAATAAGAAAACTGAACTAAAGAGGGGGCTAAGACACTTACAAAGGGTCCTAGCAATCTTTTCTACTAAAGAATGAGCTTCCTTATGACCAGGAATCCCATAATGCTCAAGAAAACACTTGAACTAGAGAGATGTGTGATTTGAGTGAATGGTGCAAGTGAAATGGCTGCACTACAAGTCCTATTTATAGTGAAATGAGATTGCCCAAGATCATCATAGGTGTTTAGGGGGATTGTAGGATGGCTCCAGGTGTCTTGGTGGTAATTTAAAACCATCAACAAGCCATAGTTTTCGAATTGTTTTGGTTTGGAGCACAAGGAAGGAGATAACCAGCACCTGTCCTCACTGTACTATCAAACTAGAGCCGTCGCGCCACATGACGGCATAATGGTTCTATGGTCGCGTAGCGCGACACCCCCCATGACCAGCTAAACAAGTTTCATTCTTGACATATTCAGTCCCTACACCTTTTTAAGCTTCATATCTTTCATTTTAAGCACAATATGCCCTTGTAGTTAGTTTGTAGATGATCTAGGGAGTATAACCAAACACCGTTAGGCCCGGATTCGTTAGATGATCATCGAAAACATAAGTTTCGCCTCGTTGATGCTTTTAACCCTAATTCTTGGGAATTCACGTAAACAACACGTAATGATCTCGAAACCTCGTGAAATTGATATCACTTATTCTTGAGAGTATATTTGAATATTCTGAAGCCCTGGGTTCGTTAAAAGGTCATTCAGAGGTAAGAATTAACATGTTGACACGTTTAACCCCTGTAGTTTATAATCTTTCAATTATTTTCACAAACGGCTTCTTGTATTCGAATAATTGCTCGTTTAAGAATATATTATTCGTGTGTGGTCATTCTTAGGCACAAGTTTGGCATGTTGACACTTTTAGTCCCTTCGCATACCTATTTTTCATCGATTTACATCTTTAGTCCTTCAAACTCAATCTTTCATACGATTAGGGTTTAGGACACGTGTCTTCACATAATTGGACACATTTTTGCGAGGTGTTATAATCAATGCCATAAATTGCTCCCATGACAAGTTATACAGTGGGATCTTCCCCGTGGCTTGGATTAATGACCTCCACCAAGCCAATGCTTCCCATTTGAACGACTGTGAAACAAACTTCACAATATCCTGTTCCGCGCATCCGCTGATATCCACAACGGTATCCATCTTATCAAGCCATGTCATACAGTCAATGGCACCTTTTTCTCCTGTAAAGTCCCTTGGCTTGCAAGAGATGTAGTACTTGTAAAAACAAGTCTTTGTGCGCGGTTCCTGATTAAGCACAATTTTTCTGGATGGGATACTCTTCTGATTCGACGAATGACGAGAATTGTCCTTATTTGACTCATGTGTTCTAGAAGGGGGCTTACTATGAGCCACAGATTGAGTCTTTGTGCGAGTAATACTTGGTTTCTTGAACTCTCTGTCAATAGCTCTAGTAACAGCATTGTCTATTAATGCTTGTAGATCTGCACCAGCTACATTTATTCTTGTGTTATCATTTCCTTCCCTTGGATGACTGTTAACCTCTTGAGATTTAGCCATGAAGCTTGATTGCTATAAAACAATTGACAATAATTTGTTCAGAAGTTTATTATGGAATCATCATTTTCGATGATTCATTAACCATGGTATATATAGACCATATTGGTTAATTTTTTAAAATTTTCCATTATAATTATACCCAGTTATAAAGCATTAGGGATATTATGGTGGCACAAAAGGCCTAGTCACAAGGACAGTTTAATTTATAAGCCATGATCTCATAGGATCGAGGCATTAAGGGTTGAACATAGTTCATCACCTTTTCTTGACAGGAAGTCATAGACTACACTGTCATTTGTCTTATATGACAATAAGTATAGCCCATAGACACTTCATCACTAATGGATGTTTAAATCATCAGGTTAGATAAGGAATTGGAAAAATCCAACATAAGGATGACTAGTGTGACTTTATCGAATCACCTTTGTCAGGAGTGCTAACATGTTTTCAGATGTTAACAAAGATTTAAATCTTAAAAAGGTTTTACCATCATGTCCATGTCTAAAATGACATATGGGCTAGGTCATACCTTTAAGATTTTCTTTCAATCTTTAATAGCAGATCAATTAAAAATTGAATTTGATATTTTGATTTGTTTTATATTGTACATGCATATATATAATGACAACAAGAATTTAAAATGAAATATTCAATAAATTGTCTTAAGAAGTATAATAGTTGCCCTAAACGGGACTTTAAACAAATAACTTGTCCACGTAGGGACTAAAATAAGAAAGACAAGTCCACGCAGGGACCAATTACATAAATGAAATGTCCACGCTGGGACTTAATTGAAATAAAATAACAATACAATAATTAAGGATTTCTAATAATCCTTCTTCTTCTTCCCCTTAATGAGGTTTGCCAAACCCTTTAGAAGACCGCGACGACTTCTACGCTCTTCGTCTACCCTCTGTTCCACTTCATGCAACATTTGAAGAATTTCTTGTTGCTATGGTGGTTGAATTTGTGATGGCTGCGGCGGTTGTTGCTGCTGATGTTATGGAGGTGGTGGGTATTGATACCCATATGCAGGGTACCCAGTTGGGTACGTAGGTGGAAAGGGACCAGGGTAGAGAGCATTGAAGTTTGCTGCTTCAATGTACATGTCAACGGCAGGTGCATTGTTGTAGTTATAACCCGAATAAGCTTGCTGCTCAAACGGGTTATACCCAACTGCACCTGGGTAAGATGGAATTGGGTTTTCATAACCCATGGGTGGTGCAGGTGCGACTGGTGCAGAGTCGACTTCAGATACTGCATTTGAAGGCCCACCCATTTGCGGGTCTTCATAGAGCAACGGGTAGTTACTGTTGCTAGAGTGTTGGGGGGGCGCTGAAGTGGAAACCCCCACGCACGGACATCCGTGCACTTCTTCTCCGCCTAAATGGTTCTGGAGGCGGTGGCTACTCTGGCGCTGATGGTGGCGGTGGCGTGACCGCCTGAAAATGTGGGTCCTCTGAAGGGACCTGCTGGTGTGGTTGTGAGTAGCGGTGAGGGGGAGTATACTCCCACTTGTACGTGCTCCATCTCTCGGCCCAGATATCAGGGCCCCTGTAAGGCGAACCATGAAAAGATGATCCGCTAGAAATATCGATGGGATACGTCGGCGTCCCTGATGGCGGCATCTCAGGATCTGGATCCTCGTCCACATCCATGTTTTGGTACTCAGGAAAAAGGTCAGCTGGTCCCAAAGGGTTTGGACCCTCTGGTTCTTAGACTTGGTTCAACGGGTTGAACCAGCTCTGGAAATAAGGAGTTGGGTTCTGGAAAGAACTGTGAGAACCCGAACGCTGCAAAGGAATGATGTGAATCATGAGGCTCTTCATCCTGATGTGGCCCGAACGAATGGTGGTAAGACAGTGATGAGCTAAGCGAGACAGAGCGTCTCACGGGCTCCAAATAGGTCTTCCAGTCTTCGTGTGGACTGGAGCTGAGTGTTGCTGATGGTGTGCGCCAGTGAGATAGTCCGGCCTCGTGATCATTCCTTCCCCTCATTGGGGCTTTTCCTCGTCCGCTCCTTCCCCTAACTCTTGGTGGCATGTTGGTTGAAGTCTTGTCAAAACAAAAACAAATAAAGCAAAACGATTAAGATTAGGATTAGTCCTAAGTTGTTTGCCTCGACTCGGAAGTCAAGGAATGTGCAACTGTGTCATTGAGATTAAACACAAAAGGCTAGTGTTTAATTCACTTAATGTTGGCTCTGATACCAACTTGTCACACCCTGATATTTCCACGTATTACCGGGGGGCCCGGTGGGGAGTATCGTGACGTAGTTGATATCATCATAGTCAAATAATCACAGTTTAATGCACAACGGAAGTCTTGGATAAAAATAATATTACAAACCGAAATTCAAAGTATAATAAAATATTATACAAACGGCTGTAAATGGATCCACAGGCGGATCTAAAACATAAAGTAAAATATTGTTCGACAGACTTTAAACACTAAGAACTTGCAAGATTCCTTAATTAGTGCACAGGAGCTTCCAGCCAATTTCGTTTAGTACTTGCCACTTAGGGGCTGTTTGGTAGCCTTTTAATGGTCATTAAGAGGCTACCTCTTAATGGAACCATTAAGAATTTTACCAATGAGAAGGTAGAAGAATGTGATATGTGATGATTTACCATTCAGAGGTTACCTCTTAACCATTAAGACTTGAGGTTACCTCTTATTCATTCAGAGGTTTTAAACCATTAAGTGGTAGCATCTGAATGGTCATTAAGAGGCTACCAAACAGCCCCTTAGTCTTTTTGAAAAATACGTCAGTTTACACTTGTAAATACAATTAACTGACTCTTTTAAAAAAGATTTATGAAAATTGATTTAAATGCACAAGGCACAATTATTCTTTTATAACTTGGGACAATTATATAAAATAATATTGTATACATATTTATATGTTTGACGTACGTTCAGGGCCCCGGTTAGAAGCCGAGACAAGATTAATAAACACACCACTAGTATAAGCCCACAAGAAGTTTAACTCACGAGTGGGATACCGTTTTACATACGCAACTTTCAGGTGTATGCCTATACCCCATGCTTAAGTCGTGGCCATTTCAAATGAATGAGCCGAGGATATCCAGGACACGGTCATTAACCCCCAAATGCTTTATATCAAACAAGACGGATTAAAACGGGTTCTCTCAATGATTTAACCACTAATCGATTAAATATTCTATACCCGACCAAGCAGTAATAATTTACCGTATCCCAAGCCTGTATAAGGGAAAATAAATTAAAAGTATTTACCTGAGCTAAAATGTAAATTGTACTCAGCCGTATATTCTAATCAGGTAACAACCACAGAGGTTTATACTAACATGTTACAAGGTCCTAATGGAACTTTAAGGTATGTCTAAACCTATCAAAAACGGGTCAGAATCGAGGTCAAAGCAGAAAGTCAAACTATGCGACTTTCGGCTCCGAATCGGTTCAAAACTGAAAGTTGTCGAATCAAACAAGCCTAGACAAGTTTTCATACTTATTTTCAGATTATAACTGATAAAACAGGTTACACGTCTTCTGTATCGTTAAATTTGCGATTTATGGTTCTGTTGACTTTTTCGGAAGAAGTTTGACTCGACTAACGACATAGTTATATCGGGAATCAAAGGGTGCCCTTTTAAGGGTTAATTTCCCACAATATTACCAACTTGTAACAACTTTCGTTTCGACAAATCTCTGGACCGTTTATGATTTAACGCCAAGTCAAACCGTAGTTACGACGGTTTGACTTCTAGGTTATAAACGAATCAAGACTCAATTTAGAAGGGTCAAGGATACTTACATAAGTCTAATAGATGTTTTGTGAGCCTTGTATCAGTTCCAGAGCTCCCCCAAATGTCCAGAAGTTGATATGTGTTGAATGTTGAACATAAGACTTTTTATAAGAACTTTTGATCATCAAAGATTGATTCCAAATGAGTGTAAGATGATCCAAGATGCATGTATATGGCCTCTACAAGCTGTAAACCACCTTAGACAAGCCCATAGAGTCGAAAACCATCAATTAAAGTCGGTTATAATAGCTTAACAGGCACCTGCCTGTTTTTTCCGCATCTGCAGGTCTGTCGCGGCCCGCGTGGGATCTTTACATATGGGAGGCGGGCCGCGTGGCCCATCTGATCAGGTTAACATGTTTCTTCGTTTTGCGTTTTGGTCCTTGGTCCCCCGAAAGGTCGTTTTCACTTGTTTTCCAGCATTCTTATCCTTTAATATTGACATATGAGGGCTTTAATACTTATACCCACTTTGTCAAGTCCTCGGGTAACTTCGTGATCACCCGAAAAGCCCTAAATTTCAACGTTAACGATTCTAACCCTCACACACGAATTTTATCACAACTTTCTCATATAGTAACGAAACTTGGTGAAATTTTTATGGTACCTTCTAGTGAGCATAATTAATCGTTACAAGGCTTCGGGTTTGCTAAAAAGGTCACTCAGAGGTATATCTTTAACATGTTGACACATTTAACCCCTGTAGTTTGTAATCTCTCACTTTCTTTCACAATTCGCTTCGTATGATCCATGATCCATTCGTTTAGGGTTATAAACATCATGTAGGGTTATTGTAAAGTATATTTATTCATTGTTGACATTTTGAACCCTTATATTCACACAGTTTCATTGTTTGTCAACTTTA